>JAQGDG010000572.1:0-109294 GCA_029844215.1 Przewalskia tangutica | reverse complement strand
ATCCATCGGCTCGCTGCACCAAGTCCGTCCTACTAACCGCACCTCGCCCACATCGAACCTGCCTATCGGCGATATGCACTTCCTCCCATACAAGGCCTCATAAGGCGCTATCCGAATACGAGTGGTAGCTATTATATGCAAACTCAACTAGAGGCAAATGATCCTCCAGCTACCCTCGGTCAATAACACGGCTCGCAAAGATATCCTCAAGAGTCCGGATAGTGCGGCTACTGTCCGTCCGTCTGGTGGATGGAACGCAAGACTCGTGCTCACTGGCCCCTAAACCCTTCGAAAGACCTCGAGAAGTTAGCGTAACCGGGCCTGCCTGATATGATCGAAATAGGGACTCATGCAATCGACGATCTCTCGGATATATAGTCCGCATAATCCTCACCAAAAGTCGCCCCGACGGAAGAAGCTGGCTGATTTGCCACTGTCGACGATAACCCATATAGAATCATGTCTCCTCCGAGTGCGAGGTAATCCCGTAATGAAGTCCATGTTGATCACCTCCCACTTCCGTGCCGGGATCTCTATCGCTCAGAATAAACCACCGTGCCTCGTGCTCTACCTTCACCGCCGACAACACGGCACCGAGCTATTTAACTCGCAACGCCCTCTTCAAGCCATCCCACCAATACACGCATCTAAGGTCGTGGTATATCTTGGTCGACTCGACGGATAGAGTAACGCGCTACTGTGGTGCTTCCTCAAGAACTCCACCAAGTCTCAAACATCCGAACACACAACTCGCCTCAAACCTTAGCACCCCATCGTGCTACCTCAAAGGACCCTTGCCCTCACGAAGAGTCAGATTACAATAACGTGTCAAAACCGGATCTCGAATCGTTGTCTCTTCACCTCTCGACGATGGAAGACTCGGCAACCTCACGAACTCGAACCCCACCGCTATCGAATCAATCAAACGGACACCAAGGCTCGCTAACCGATGCAAATCACGAACCATGTCCTCCTCTCGCCGCACATCCGATAGACTTCCATCGACCTACGACTAAGAGCATCCGCCACAACATTGCCTTCCTGGGTGGTACAGATATCAACATCGTAATCCTTAGCAACTCTAACCACCGCCTCGCTGTAAGTTCACCTCCTCGGCTAAAGATATACCGAGGCTCTTGTGAGTCTGTATAAATATCCACGAACCCCATACAAATAGTGCCTCCAGATCTTCAAGGCGTGAATCATCACCGAACCCAAATCACGGGTGGGAGTAGTTCCTCTGTTTCTTCAATTGCCGGGACGATACGCTATAACCTTGCCAGCCGCATCAACACATCCCAACCCGATGCCTCGACGATCACAATACACGACATAACCGTCCGACCTGCGGAAGAGTAAGAACGGGGCGGTGTCGGTCGCCTCCTTCAAGAATCGAAACCTCGCCACAAGCATCACCATGAAACTTAGCCGCTCCGAGCGGCCCTAGTCAATGGTGCAGATAGAAGCAAACTTCTACGAACCGCCGATAATATCCCGCAAGGCCCGAAAATTGCGAACCTCTGTCGGAGTAGTAGGTCCAGGCTAAGTCCTAACCGCCGATCTTGGCGGTATCCACCGAATACCATCACCCGGCATAATATGCCTAAGAAAAGCCATCGGTTAACCAAAACTCACATTTGGAAAACTTGGCGCATAACCGCCGGTCTCGAGAATCACAAGATACCTCAACGCTCGCATGCTCCCGCTCGAGCGAATAAACTAAGATATCATCAATGAACACTATCACAACGTGTCCAAAATGGTTTGAACACTCGCTCATCAAATCCATGAATACCGCCGAGCATTGTCAACCCAAAGACATGACCAACTCATAATGCCCGTATCGTCCGAATGCAGCCTAGGGACATCCACCTCTCGACCGCACTGATGATAGCCCGATCGCAGATCAATCTGAGAAACATCTCGCACCGCAACTGGTCAACAAATCATCAATCCGGGAAGGGGTATTCGTTTAATGGTCACCTTGTTCACCGCTGTAATCAACACACGTGCGCAGCGGCCCCGCCCTTCTTCTTCACGAACAATACCGCGCTCCCGGTGAGAAACACTGTGTCGATGAAGCCCTTCTCCAAAAAGTCTCTAAGCCGATCCTTCAACTCTCAACTCGCGTGCCATTACGTATGGCGAATGGAAATAGCCGAGTGTCCGCAACACATCTATACAAAACTCGATCTCCTCTCGGGAGGGATACCCGGAGGTCGTATGGAAACACGCTCGGGAACTCTCGACCATCGAATCGATCAAAATGCACCGCACTCGCAGATCAAACACCAACAAGATGGTAGATGTCTTTCCATCATCTTCCTGCCTCGAGGTAGGAAATAAACCTACCTCGACGATATACCGTGCTCTCCCACTCAACAACCGGCCTCAGAAATCGAACCGCATTACTCTCTCCTCATAGCTACATTGGCGTAGCAAGAAGCTAGCCAATCCATACCCATGATCATGTCGAAATCAATCATATCCAACTCTATCAAATCGCTAGTGGTCCGACGATCGTGAATGGTCATCAGACAAGCCCTATATACCCACCGAGCTACCACCGAATCACCCATCGCGTAGCTACCTCGAAAGGTCTATGGACTCGTGCTCTATCCTCATCCAACTAGCAATAAGCGGAGATATATAGGGGAGTAGAACCCGGATCTATCAAGGCATACACATCAAACCGAAACCGAAGGTACCGTGGCGACATCGTGAGGCCTCGATCCCGCTGCTACCGACAAGCATAAATGCGTTCTCGAGGACCGCTAGAATCGGGACCGCGCCACGACTTCTGCCGACACTGGCGGTCCACGAGTACCTCCCCGGCGAGTAGCCGGGATTGGGACGAAGACCGGCGAAGAACCTCATAGGCCCACCTACCATCAAGACGCCTTGGTGAGACAAGCCGTGATAGTGACCATGCTGCTACAATCAAACAAGCTCCCGTGGGAAGACTACAACTCCCGGCCGGGATCTACCGTGACGCCACACCGAGGTGGTCCCGATCGCCGCACTGGCGTCACGACCGACGCTCAAGCCCCGGGCCCCGGTTCCGCCTCGAATATCCCGGGTCAGGCCGAGACCCGGCAGGAGTGCTCGAGCCGGTGGTGCAAATCTAGATCGGCCGAGGCCGCCACCACGATTGCTACCAAAAGACCTCGCTGCCCCGGTCTTCTTCGCACGTCACAACCCGCTTGCCTACGCCTCGCATCCAAGAGCATGAGCTCGCATTCGGTAATGTCCATACCCGGTCAAGAGAAACACCCGCACAAGACTCGCCATATAATCATCTAGCCCTGGCGTAGCGCACCCTATCCTCCATATCGCTACTAACGCTGGGACATATCGAGCCAATGAATCAAACTCGACATTGTACTCCTAACAAGGCCCTCTCTCGCCTCGGAATAAAATCTGTCACCCGCGCTCTCTCATATCCGCGAGGCAGTGAGTGAGGAAAACCTCTCGAGAACTCATCCCAAGCCGGGACGCAGGCTCTCCCGGATAACTCCTATGAATCAAACCAATCGCGTATCACGCAGCCATGTGGAACCAAGATCACGCACTCGGTCTCCGACGCCCGATCACTCATAATCCTCTCAGGCCGATTTGGATGAACTCCTCGCGATCATCCTCGCCACCCGCAGAAACTCGCGGGCTACAACTCAGAAATCTCGTAGCCTCAAACTATTTGCCCTGGGTGAACCATGGTGCTATTGGCCGGAATCGAATCGCCAGATCCACTGCTCGTGTTCGCCACGATCCCGCCAAGAATCGGAGCCATCTCTCAGAACCTATCTCATTCGCCCAGCCGGACTGGAGGTGTAGGTATCGTGGTCTCATCACCGCTGCCGCGCCCTAAACCTCCCGGGTCGGGCGCGTCAGAGAACTCGCCGCCTCTGCATCGACCGGCTCGAGCCCTCGTGACTTAGGTGTCCCACTAGCGCTCCTCGCCGCCTTGCCCTTCTCGGGCCGGGTTGCCTTTACGCGAGGCATAATCTGTTCATAAAAGGAATTCGTTAGAGGTCCAACTTTAACACGGCTAAAGCACGATCTCGAGTGAGAAGAATGGAAACCAATCCTAAATATCCTATAGCCTCGACATTGGTGTGGTGCACAACACACCGATAATCAAGACTTACTAGATACGGTCTGTAGACACTTTCCGAGGAATAATCGCCTGATACCACTTTTGTCACGACCTGCTCGGCTGGATCGTGCCTTACCCGCACCTGCAGTCATACATCGAGAAAATCAGCGAAATATAAACAAGACAAGAAACATTATTAAAAAGGAGAAATAGCTTTATCTCAAGAAAAGCTCGCTTTTCGCATATATATAAAAACATTGTTTGCGCTTACATCCCAACTGCATAACAGACTCATGCACTTCTGGAAGTAACAACTATGGCGGGACAGTCGCCATACCTGAATGTACAAAACTATCTACAATACGGAGATCATACCAAAAGTAGAGCCTCCGAGAAGATGGAGCTCCCGACACCAACGCAAAGATCCTAAGGATGTGGATCTAGCACCCTTGCCCTTACCATGCAGCATGAACGCAAATTTCAAGGAGGCCAAGATAAAAGGTACTAAGTATGCGAAACTGTAAAGTACTTAAATGAAAACATATCATTTTTAAAATCAGTTTACATATATGTATGAAACAACCAAGGTAACCGCACATAGTTGTCACGACCCGAAACCGGGCCCGCGACTGGTGCCTTACCCGGGCACCCAAGTAGTCAAACAACATCAGAGAAAATCAGCGGAAATTAAAACTCATACATGATAACCAATGAAAAGAGAAAACAAAGCAACCAAGCGGTTACCTTTTCTCAAAAATAACTAACACCCGAATAGCCATAATCCTCGCCTACATCGCATTACTGCACTTAAGAATTTTTATAACATCTCTGACGGACAGGTCCGCCATACCACGAATGTACAAAAAGTTCTACAACTTCAGTGGAACCGTACCGTGACAAAGTCTCCGGCGAATGGAGCTTCGAGAATCGAACAGCGATCCAAAGGGTGCGGATCAACAAGCGACGATGTATCTCAACTCGCAGATGAACGCAGCCGGCGGGGGTCGACAACAAAAATGTGCATGCGAAATGTAAAAATATCAGAAATGAAATCATAATAGTCTATAAGGAAAACAGAGACATGTATGATAACCAAACTACGATACCACGATATACGCCTACCAAATCAAATCACATCAAGTCGTGGACTCACGCCAAAGATCATTACTCAAAGTGCCGGCGATACTGCTGGGCTACCCAACGTGTCGGTATGTCCAACCCAATAACAAGATAGTACTCACGGGACGATACCGCTGGCTACCCAACGTGTCGTGATGTCCCAACCAATAACAAGATAATACTCACCGTGGACGATACTGCGGCTACCCAACGGTCAAGATGTCCAAACAAATACCCGTATAATACTCACCGTGGACGATACTCGCTGGCTACCCAACGGGTCAAGATGTCCAAACAAATACCCGGATAATACTCATCGCGACGATACTGCGGCTACCCAACGTGTCGCATGTCCAAACCGCTTTACAAGATAACACTCCTAATAAGCATACCCGCGGGCTACCCAACGTGTCGATATGTCCCAAAGGATCAATATAGTGAAGATACCCGGGCTACCTAACGTGTCGATATGTCCATCATACCACCCGATATCCGCCTCCGTCGAGACTCTGTGAGCACAAAGACAAACACTTGCACAACAACAAAACTATCACCACAAGCACAGCATGTGTTACACACAACTCAAAGTACCTTCGCTTAAGTCAACAAACCGGGTTCCAACCCCAAAATACTACATTCTTTCCTACCTTCAAAGACCTCTCTTTACGTAGAAACCATACGATACTATCACAATAGTATCACACACATTCATGTTTAGAACACGTACTTCAAACACAATTAACATAACGGCAAGTATACTTTTTAAAAGTCCAAGTAATTAACTCCTTTAAGGTCAAGTATTCCTACCTTTTAAAACCAAGTCATTTACTTTTCCCCTAAGAAAAGTTCGATATTTGAAACAAGTGATTTATACTTTCAAACTCAAGTTACTTCTCTTTTCCAAAATCCAAAGACATTATCCTTTACAATCCATTAAGTTCATTCTTTGGAATTTTAAGAAAAACCAGAACTTGTTGTCAATGATTCTCATTTAAGCAGCCATGATCTAGGAAATGTAATATCATTTTGTCTCATCTTAGTTTCTATGCAGATGGAGGTTTCACCGGTTTTAGTATAATCAATTAGTCGAAACCATTTCCTTTATTAGCGCATGATGGTGTGTTCGATACTTGTTCCCACTTTCAAATCCATTTCACATTCTTAGGCGTTATACCTAACTTCCCATAAAGCTAGTATAACTCTTAAGTTTTCTAAAACCAAGAAGTACTCTGTACTCACGAATGAGGTTTTACATCTTTTGAATACATTACAAAACTTTCACACTTCTAAGTTAAGTCTCTGATCTTACAATTTCAAGTCTCTTAACTTCTACCAATCAACAACCTTTCTTTTACTCACATAAAGTTGTTATAATCGACTTCCATAAAGCCGTTATAACCCCTTTATGTTTTAAACCAACCAATTACTACATAAACATTTATGACCAAGAGGACTCATTCTTAAGCACCGAGTGCCCATTACTAACGGATAAGACTTACTACTCTACACATAATGAAGCCCTTTACACTTCGTAACAAGTCAAGACACAATTTGGAAAATCAATTTTTAACACACGCGTCAACCGCACTATATATTTCACAAATAGTCACGCCAAGAGGATAGGAAGAATCACATACCTCGCGACGATTGTCTACACTAAGCAAAATGCTCCTCAAGACTATCTCCTTAAGAAGAATATGCTACACGTAGTACTTCAATCCTATAAGGGCCATAAACGCCTATCAAACTCTAGTTTGAACGAGAGTAAACTAAGTACAAGGCCCTACATTCTACTAAATTGACAGAACTTCCTTTGTTTCTATTAACTTGCCACCTTCACAAGGTCGAAATCAACAAGGCTACAAGATCCAAATCTAAGCCAACTTAACTATAATGACCTCAGGCTCACAAATCTATACAAACTTAACTATAATGACCTCAGCTCACAAATCTATACTACTATCACAAGTAAAACTCAAATCCAAGAGGAAGGAAACTTTTACCTTTTGGAAAAGCCCACAAGCCCTTTTCTTCCACTTCCTTCACAAACTCGCCCACCAAAGTGCTTCCCACAAGTTCACCAACACCTTTTTCTTCCTCGCCGCTCCAACAGTCCCTAAGGCCGTGTTTCTCAAAACCTAGAGAAGGGAGAGGGGTTTTCTCGGGAGGGTTTGAATGAAATGGCCAAGTCTTCCAAGACTTGGCCCTAAAGTAGGCTTCTATCGCTGGTCAAAGGATGGGAGGGACACTTGTCACCCTCCCATAGGCTCCTTATAAAAATATCCCGATTTTTCTCCTTACCCGCAGAAAATCCCGCCGCCGCGTCTTGCGCCGGCCGGCGCTAACACTTCGTAAAATAATTGCACGCTGCACCGGCCATGCCTCGCATTCGGCCAAGGCGCTAACACCCGCAGACTCGCACAATCGGGCGCTGCCCTCGCTCTCTCCGGGCGCGAACTCCCGAATCAAGTCATCATTACTTTGATCGCGCGCCAAACTTGAAACTTCCATAACTTTTGACTGATGTCCAATCGACGAGCGGTTGGTTGCGTTGGGACCTAGATTCAACTGACTACACACTAGGCCTTTTAAACACCTTACAATCCTTAACAACTGGGGTCCAATACTCCAAGGTAAACTAAAAATCCTTCCAACACATGTTTGCCAACTTATCTATCCTCTAGAATTTACGGGGTGTAACATTCTTCCCCCCTTAGAAACATTCGTCCCGAATGTTCCTTCTAAGTCTTCAGAACACACGCCAGATAGTCTTCACTACTATACCTACCAAAACTCATTTATGCCTCTCATGGCCATAATATAGAAATCACGCATCTCCAAATTCCATTGGGAAATCACCTCTAACGTGCAAACATCACTATTTTCTCCTCCTCGGTCTAAAGGATACTCTCCTTACTCGGCTGCACCTTCCGTACACTCACATCCCTCTCAGCACACGCCCACAATTCACCAATGCTTGCTTTCTACCACCTCGAGTCACTACCTCCAACTCGTCCATCTTACTAATCCACGTCATGGAAGCTACCACTCCCATCACAAACTACTCATGGAATCATCACACAAAACTCCACGTATACCATACACTCCGACAAGGATTAACGATGAAAGGCTTCTACCCAAGACGGCCTTACATCTAAGGTCTCAAAATTTTTCTCATTCCCAAACTTACCCTCTTTAATAACCATGCTTCCAAAACACATTATATACACAAAGCTACCCGAACATAGCACTCAACACATCACCACAACATCAAAGCATACAATACTCTGTAGGGTTAAGAACATACCAGAACTATTGCTTCACTTCCTTCTTGTCGTTCTACTCATGTTCTTTCCCAAGACGACGCACAAAAAGGAGGAGGTGAACTGGCCCATCGATCCCGAAGGCTGAATCTCAACCTCCGCGCTATCTCTGGCGGGACAATTCCTTGCAAATGGCCGGCCGCATGTAAAACAGACTCCTATTAGCACGACACTCCCATCGTGGAGCCTACCACAATGGTCACAGCGAGGTAAGGGTGGTCCATCCACTAACATCCTCGATCCCCAAAACTCAAACTCGAGCCACGACTGCTTCCCGAATTTTTCGAACGCCCCGACGATCGAGGTGGAGCACTGCGTCGGGCGGGCGCATAACTAACTCGCCGAGGTCGCCACTCAAGGTCACCAAGGACCTCCGCCTTGGCCCTACTCACTGATCTTGGTCATTCCGTCGACTCTACGTGCCTCACATCCAAGTGCATGAGCTCGCACGCGGGCAATGTCCATGCCCTACCAAGAGCTACTCCCGAGCAACTCTCCGCCAAATAGTCATCAAGCCCGTGACATACCGGCACTCTGTCCTCCATGTCGCTACTAACGCGGGACGCATCGAGCTAGTGAGTTAAACTCCACGTTGTACTCCCGAACCGCACGCCTGCTCGCTCAACATCAAAAACAGCCGGCCCGAGTCCTCTCATCCGCGAGGCAAGAAATGTGCAAGAAATGCCTCCGAGAACTCGTCCCATCTCGCCGGAAGTGCATGCCTCCCGACGGCTCCCACGAATCAAACCCGATCATGCGGTATCACGCAACCGATGCGTAACCTAGGACCACCGACTCGGTCTCCGATGCCTTGATCACTCATGATCCAGAATCGCTTCGGATGAACTCCTGCGATCATCCTCGTGCCTCGACCAGAGAACTTCGCGGGCTACAACTCGAAAAGTCCGCTGACCTTCAAACTATCCGATCTCGTGAACCATGGTGCATCGAATCGCCGCGTCGGCCTATCCTCGTGTCGGCCACAACCCCGCCAATAATCGCTAACTCGCGTAACCCATCTCTCTCGCCTGCATCGGACCGGAGGCTCGTGTCTCGGGTCTTCAGAGAGACTGCCGCCGCTTCTACTCGCAGCCTCTCTCGCCGCTTTGCTCTTCGGGCCTGGTTGCCTTTCGCAGAGCATAATCGGTACAAACGAAACACGCCGTAGGGTCCAACTTACAACACGGCTCTAAGGCACGATCTCGTAATGAGAAGAATAGAAACCAATCCTAAATGTCTCAGCCTCACGATTATAGATGTGGTGCACAACACATCGATAATCAAGACTTACTTAGACACGGCCGTAGACACTTTCCGAGAACTAACCGCTTCGATACCACTTCGCCACGACCAAACTGGGCGCATCGTGCCTTACCCGCACCCAAGTAGTCAAACAACATCGAGAAAATCGCGGAAATTAAAACTCATACATGATAACCAATGAAAAGAGAAAACAGCAACCAAGCGTTACCTTTTACGAAAAAATAACTAACACCGAGCAGCCATAATCTCCGCCTACATCGCATTTCTGGACCTAAGAATTTTTATAACATCTCACGGACAGGTTCCGCCATACCACGAATGTACAAAAAGTTCTACAACTTCGAGGAACTGCATCGTGACAAAGTCTCAAGGAATGGAGCTCGAGAACCGAGCGATCCAAAGGTGCGGATCAACAAGCGATGTATCTCAACTCGCAGATGAACGCAGCTTCGGGCGGGGTCGATAACAGTACCAGTGCATAAATGTAAAAATCGTAAATGAAATCATAATAGTCTATAAGGAAAACAGAGACATGTATGATAACCAAACTACAAGATACCACGATATATCTGCTTCCAAATCCAAATCACATCAAGTCGTGACTCACGCCAAAGATCATTACTCAAAGTGGACGATACTGTGGCTACCCAACGTGTCGGTATGTCCAACCCAATAACAAGATAGTACTCACGCTGACGATACTGCTGGCTACCCAACGGTCGGTATGTCCCAACCAATAACAAGATAATACTCATCGTGGACGATACTCGGCTACCCAACGGTCAAGATGTCCAAACAAATACCCGGATAATACTCATTTGTGGACGATACTGGCTACCCAACGGTCAAGATGTCCAAACAAATACCCGTGATAATACTCATCATGGACGCATACTCGGCTACCCAACGTGTCGATGTCCAAACCAGCTTTACAAGATAACACTCCTAATAAGCATACCCGTGGCTACCCAACGCGTGTCGATATGTCCCAAAGGATCAATATAGTGGAAGCATACCTGGCTACCCAACGTGTCGATATGTCCATCATACCACCCGATATCCGCCTCCGTCGAGAGACTTCGGTAGCACAAAGACAAACACTTGCACAACAACAAAACTATCACCACAAGCACGCATGTGTTACACACAACTCAAAGTACCTTCGTTTAAGTCAACAAACCGGGTTCCAACCCCAAAATACTACATTCTTTCCTACCTTCAAAGACCTCTCTTTACGTAGAAACCATACGATACTATCACAATAGTATCACACACATTCATGTTTAGAACACGTACTTCAAACACAATTAACATAACGGCAAGTATACTTTTTAAAAGTCCAAGTAATTAACTCCTTTAAGGTCAAGTATTCCTACCTTTTAAAACCAAGTCATTTACCTTTCCCCTAAGAAAAGTTCGATATTTGAAACAAGTGATTTATACTTTCAAACTCAAGTTACTTCTCTTTTCCAAAATCCAGTACATTATCCTTTACAATCCATTAAGTTCATTCTTTGGAATTTTAAGAAAAACCAGAACTTGTTGTCAATGATTCTCATTTAAGCAGCCATGATCTAGGAAATGTAATATCATTTTGTCTCATCTTAGTTTCTATGCAGATGGAGGTTTCTACTGGTTTTAGTATAATCAATTAGTCGAAACCATTTCCTTTATTAGCGCATTGATGGTGTGTTCGATACTTGTTCCCACTTTCAAATCCATTTCACATTCTTAGTCGTTATACCTAACTTCCCTTAAAGCTAGTATAACTATTAAGTTTTCAAAAAAAAATTATTACTCATTACTCACGAATGAGGTTTTACAACTTTTGAATACATTACAAAACTTTCACAATTCTAAGTTAAGTCTCTTATCTTACAAGATCAAGTCTCTTAACTTCTACCAATCAACAACCTTTCTTTTACTCACATAAAGTTGTTATAACTGACTTCCCATAAAGCCGTTATAACCCCTTTATGTTTTAAACCAACCAATTACCACATAAACATTTATGAGACCAAGAGGACTCATTCTTTAAGCACCGAGTGCCCATTACTAACGGATAAGACTTACTACTCTTACACATAATGAAGCCCTTTACACTTCATAACAAGTCAAGACACAATTTGGAAAATCAATTTCCTTTAACACACGCGCCAACCGCACTATATATTTCACAAATAGTCATGTCAAGAGGATAGGAAGAATCACATACCTCGCGACGATTGTCGACACTAAGCAAAATGCTCCTCAGTACTATCTCCCTTAAGAAGAATATGCTACACGTAGTACTTCAATCCTATAAGGGCCATAAAACGTCTATCAAACTCTAGTTTCGAACGTAGAGTAAACTAAGTACAAGGCCCCTACATTCTACTAAATCGATGTAACTTCCTTTGTTTCTATTAACTTGCCACCTTTCACAAGGCCGAAATCAACAAGGCTACAAGATCCAAATCTAAGCCAACTTAACTATAACCTCTGTGCTCACAAATCTATACAAACTTAACTATAACAGCCTCAGGCTCACAAATCTATACTACTATCACAAGTAAAAACTCAAATCCAAGAGGAAGGGAAACTTTTACCTTTTGGAAAAGCCCACAAGCCCTTTTCTTCCACTTCCTTTCCGTCAAACTCGTCCCACGGTTGCTTCCCACAAGTTCACCAACACCTTTTTCTTCCTTGCCGCGCTCAACAGTCCCCCTAAGGCCGTGTTTCTCAAAACCTAGAGAGAAGGAGAGGGTTTTCTTGGGAGGGTTTGAAATGAAATGGCCAAGTCTTCCAAGACTTGGCCCTAAAGTAGGCTTCTATCATTGGTCAAAGGATGGGAGGGACACTTGTCACCCTCCATTAGGCTCCTTATAAAAATATCCCGATTTTTCTCCTTTACCCGAGAAATCCCGCCTCGGCCCGCTGCCGCGCCAAGGGCGCTAACACTTCGTAAAAATAATTGCACGCGCACGCGCGCTGCCTCAGATTCGGCGCGGCAAGGCTTCAACACCCGCACTCGCATAATCGGCGCGGCTTCGCTTCTCCGGCCAGCGCTACGAACCCCCGAATCAAGTCACCGCTTTGATCGCGCCAAACTTGAAACTTCCATAACTTTTGACTCCGATGTCCAATCGACGAACGGTTGGTTGCGTTGGGACCTAGATTCAACGGACTACACACTAGGCCTTTTAAACACCTTACAATCCTTAACAACTGGGGTCCAATACTCCAAGGTAAACTAAAAATCCTTCCAACACATGTTTGCCAACTTATCTATCCTCTAGAATTTACGGGGTGTAACAATAGTGCCACATCATAAACAAGAGCAACAATAGGTAAACTGTAACAGGTCTTTTCTAGGCCGCGAATGATCGAAGCAGGGCCAATTTCCCGTAGTATCATCATGCAATCCTAATCCTGGACTCCCGTAGTCCGCATAGGCCACTCACATAGGCCCGCATAGGGTATAACCCCGCATCGAGGGTAGCTACTCTCGCATCGCCCCGACTCGTAGTCCGCATGGCCACATAGACCGCGTGAGGTATAACCCCGCACACTAACACTGAACTCGTAGCTCGCACAGGTCCCCGGACCCGCATGAGGTATTCTCGAATCATGGTCCTGCATCACTGAGTCTACCCTGCGTCGGAGGCAGCTTAACCCGTAACATGTCAAGAGGTGAGTGATATAATACTAACATAACGATATCGTTAAACAACATAAGCACAACAAGAATACCCTCTTATACAAACGTTACAAGTCACTACCACACATAGCATCATATCATGACTACTTATCAAACCATTCTTTCATAATTCAATATAAGTTTGTTATAAACACATAAGTAAACTGTTCCTTTTATCATTCTTAAGTTGTTATACCTAACTTCACATAAAGCTAGTATAACTCTTAAGCTTTCTGTTTAAAAACCAATTAGTTCTCTTCTGTTAAAAATGATTCAGTATTCTTTTGAAATACATCAAGACTCTTATTATTCAGGCTTAAGTCAAAAGACATTGCCGTAAGTATTATTCAGGCTTAAGTCAAAAGACATTGCCGTATTTATTATTCAGTTAACACATGTACGTCTACCGTACTATATATGTATTTTAAAATATCATGCTTAGGAAGAATCACATACCTTCTCGGCGAAAACCACCTGCCAAGTTGAATATGTCGTGCAGAATCAACTATAATAGTCGACACGCCTATCAACGTTCGCACTACTCAAAACGATTCTAAGCGAGGGTTCTCTATCCTACGGAAAATTGGGCAACACTTCCCTACCGGTGAGCTACTCAAGTCTCATCGTGAAAACAAATCCTAAGTAAGTACGATTTGATTATTCTTCTTTTAAACCCTTCTACCGTGATAACAGTTCAATTCTATTCGTAATAATCTTCTAAGTATTCAATACTTATATCTATACTTCTACAAAGATGCATTTTCTAATACAAAAGAGGGTTAGGATTATTTACCCGGTAAGCCCAATAATATCCTAGATAAAAGTCACGCTGAGCAAGGTTTAGCTCTAAGTTGTATGCTCAGTAGCTCCAAGAACCCTTAGAAGTTCTTCCCAACTTCTACTAAGTACTAAGGGATTTGGGCTAGGGTATTTTGGGCATTATAACAATACTAGAAGGCACCTTTTCTACCTAGGGCGGGGGGGTAGATTTCGGCTAGGCAGGGGATAGCTCGCTAAGCTTCTCAAAGGGGGAGAGTATGGACGAAAAGGCTCAAGGGAGAGGAGAGGATTTTATACTTGGAAAGTTTTTGTGGATGAAGAACTCTTCATCACAAGAGGGGTATTTATAGGTCAAGGGATGGCCAACCAATGGCCAAGATTATGCCAAGTGCAAGGCAAGTGTAAGGCCAAGATTTGGGCAAGTGTACCTTAGCCAACTTGCACACAAAATATCCTACCAACTCCAAGACAAAATTGGCTATCCAATTCGTCCAAATGGACGCTAAGTCCACCAACCAGAGGTGACAAGTGTTGCCCTATCGTTGGTCCAAAATGTTTCGTCTCTCGGAAAAATCCGCAAAAATTAGAAATGACATAGCCGGAATTTATCCTACGCGAGTCTTGTTAAACGTTTCGTCGGAAAACGATTCTTTGTGAGAGTTGTGCCCAAAAAAACGTCCAAAGCCTAACTTTTAAGGCTAAACCAGACGTATTCCTCACGCACATACCACGGAAATACGGGTATAACAGCTCATGCCGCAGTAAGTACATCTACCGCCGATCCGCGCTTAGGATCACTTTTCACAGATTGGAAGCTCAGTTCCTTGAGGCTTATCTTTGTATGTTACCACGAGTCCGTAGGTTCTGTACATTCGTGGGTATGGCGGCCCCGTCCCGTCATAGTCGCCATATAAACCTTAGAGGTGCAGAGTAATGCTTGGGCGTGGTTGTAAGGATTGTAACTGTTCAAATGTCTATATTTATATATGTTGAAAGGCAACCGTTTTGGTTGGCCTATTTTCTTTTATCTTGATCCATGTCTATTTGAATGTTTAAGTTTTTATTTCCGCTGGTTTTTCTCTGATGTTGTATCACTAGTGTGCACGGGGTAAGGCACTACCACGCCCCGATCGGTCGTGACACCAGTCCCACTGTGTCATAATAAAACCGCACGGTAAGTAAGGCATAGCCGACTACTAACACCTACAGCACTAACAAGTGTCATAAATCGTATTACGAGATCTGTCTGCACCGCCACATGATCGGCCGCCACACGCGCGCGGTATCAAATGTGTGCTCTAGCCCTAGAACTTCCCGCGACTCCGCAAGATAGGCCAACCTCATAGGCCCGCATGAGGTATTCTCGTCGACGGGTAGCTACTCCCGATCCGCTGACTCGCGTCCGCGTGACCACATGCACCGCGTGACCATAAAGGCCGCACACTAACACGAACTCGTAGCTCGCATAGGTCCGGGACCCGCATGAGGTATCCTCGAATCATAGTCACACATCGCTCGAGTATTACCCCGCATCGGAGGCGACAACCTCCGGATCAAGTCGCGAGTGGTACAATACCAACATAACGGCTGATCGTTAAACAACTTAAGCGCAATCGAGGGAAACCCATTTACACAATCATCACAAGATACTAACACACGTAGCATCCTAGCATGAGTACTTATCTGTCACGACCCGACCCCAGATCCGTGACCGGTGCCTTGACCCGGGCACCCTTGTGACGCAACATCAGAGAAAACCAGCGGAATATAAACTCAAAATAAAACAACCATAATGGTATAAATAGTCTAGCCCAAAATGGCTATCCCAAAAGTACATCAAATTGAACAGCTATATCCTTAAACAACCCAAGTTATGACAAGACTACAGGCCTCTAAGAATAAGTAACACTATGACGGAGACGGGCCCGCCATGCCCCCGAATGTACAAAATATCACAACACCGGGAGAACTGCGTCAAAAGTCGAGCTCCAAGAAATGGAGCTCCGACACCGAGTAAGAGATCTTAGGAATGAGGATCTACCACCGCTTCCCTTACTGCGGATGAACGCAGCCAGAAGGGGGTGACACAACGTACTCAAGTATGTAAACGGAAAATACTGTAGTAATATCACAAGTCAAAGATAAGTTGGAGTCATAGATAAAAATCAATTTCCTTGCACTGTGCCTTACTAACAATGAGAGTAACAAGTATAAAACTTATAGCATAAAAATAGGAGGCTCACGATCAAAACAGGGTACCTCGCCCGTAGTATCGTTAGCCCTACTCGGGACTATTTCACCCGCATGGGTCCCGTGGACCCGCATGAGGTCATCCGCCTCGTCATGGGACTATTTCACCCGCAGACGGACTATTTCACCCGCATGGATCCTGTGGATCCGCATGAGTACCATCGCCGTACTCGCATGAGACTATTTCACCCGCATGGATCCTGTGGTCCGGATCCGCATGAGTGCAAGCGCCGCACTCGCATCATGGGTAGCAAATCCATGGCATAGATAATAACCCGGGGTTTACCCCGTAATAATACAAATATATAACATAGCTCATCCGGCTATCATACATAACATAAGCACTACCGACCTATCATATCATACATAAGCACTACCGGCTTATCATAACATAAGCAAGTTAAGAAATCCCCTAACTTCTTATTAACATTATTAATATATCCTCTCATTTTAGTATCCTAAGGCACTAACATGTCTTTTAATAGAAAATTCGGGAATTCAACCCAAGTACCATGTACTTCTAACTTTTTAAGAAAAACTCTTTTTATACCAAGATTCCAAGATACTAATCACCATAGTATCAAGTTACAATTTCTTTTCAAAACAAGTCACATTTCCTTTTAAAAATATAATAGGCTTCTAAATCAAGTGACTTCATTTCCTTTAAAACCTTAGGCAACCAATGCCTAAAAATCAATCCACCTTCCATAGTTTCAAATCCTTTACCCGTACTTGTTTTAGTTAGAGTAAACCATTCTTTGTGAACCTTTCCAAAACTAATATAACCAACTTCCCATAAAGTCATTATATTAGCGTTATACCTTGTCAAATACATTTTCCTTAAATCCAAAGGACTTATACTTTTGAAATGAAACAAGCGTCATATACTTTAAAACAAGTGTAGATTATCAAATCTTGCACGATACCGCACTACATAGATACAACTACTCATGCTCAAGAGATAGGAAAGCTCTACATACCTCCTGGTCAATCCACTTGCTAAGTCCAACTACCGCAAGTAATATGTCAACCTATAATAACCATAGTGTGTTTATTAACCTCTAATTCCAATGTAGAAATTCCAAATTCAAGTTATCAATTCCTAAGGAAAATTGGGCAGCATTTCCTTTGTTTCTACTCACTTTGCCACCTTTTCAAAGGCCGATTTTTCAACATTCAAACGCCTTATTAAGGCCCAACAACCAAACCAACACAAAGGGATTACACACCTAATCTTGTGTGTAAAATTCTGCCCCATAAGTTATAATAGTACACTTAACAATTCTAAGGTGGTTTTAGGCTACAACATGCTCATAATATTTCTTTAGCCAAATCCTTCATATTCAACCCACATTTCTAGCATGCAATGACTCTAAGAACATTATTTACCACCATAAGTATCTTCTTCATAACATGCAACTCTATAAACTAATAATAGAGGAAGAATCATTACCTTAGAGCTTTAGCCAAATTTTATTCAACAATTTGCTAGCCTTTCTACCAAGAATACCACCACCACCACCTTCACAAGCTAGCCACAAGCTTCCTTCTTGTCTTTTAATTTTTGATTTCTTAAGGCTAGAATCCTCTTGAATTTTTAGAGAGAAGGAGGAGCTTGAAATATTTAGCGAGACCGAAGAGGTTTTTCAAAGAGAGAGATGACAAATGACCAAGTCTTTAAGACTTGGTCAATATATCGCATGTAAAAATCAGATGGGGACACTTGTCCCCACTGTGCCCTTTCAAAATAAAAATCGACTTTTCCAAGCTTTTCGCCGATTTCCGCCAGCATTGCCTCGTCGCGAACAGCCCACTCTTCCACGCCCTTCACAAGGCCCTGAAACCTTCACTGTTTTCCGGGCCGCGGCCATGCCCTACAATTACTCCGGCGCTACGCTTCCTCGGCCATGGCTGCCAAGACTCGACCGAGGTCGGCCTCTAACCACGGGTATAACATTCTCCCTTAGAATCATTCATTCCGAATGTTCCTCTAGGCTTACTCAAATTACAATATCGGATAGACTCAAATAAAGACGTTTCACACGGCCACAACAAAACTCAAGCATAAATACTAAATTTAAAGACCAACAATTTTAGAACGTGTTACCCGGAGGTATAGGAATAAGTGAGGATATTTCTTCTTCATGTCATCCTCCGCTCCCACGTCATTTCCTCCTCGCTCACATTCCGCCATAGACCTCGATTAAGCCACGCCTTTCGTCCGTCGTCTAACTCGACGATCGAGTATCGCCATGGGACTCTCTCATACGATAACTTCTACGTCACTAGGACATTCCGAACCGTGCACTCTAGATGGATCTCCAATACATTTCCGTAACATGGACACATGGAAAATCGATGTACCGCCTCCGCATCGGACGGCAAATCCAACTCATAAGCAACCTTGCCTACCCTCCGGACACCGTAAGGCCCAATGTACTGGGCTAAGCTTCCTTCTTTCCAAATCTCATCACGCCTTCACGGGCGATACCTTTAGAAAAACCCAATCACCTAACTCAAATTCCAAGTGTCGACGCCGATGACCGCATACGACTCGCCGACTCGAGCCGCTAACAACCGCCTCCCGATAAGCTTCACCTTATCCATCGCTCACGAACTAAGTCCGCCCGACTAACCGACTTCTCCCACTCGAACCAGCCTATAGGTGATCTGCACTTCCTCCCGTATAAGGCCTCATGCGCGCCATCTGAATCGGAATGGTAGCTGTTGTAAGCAAACTCCACAAGAGGCAAATGATCCTCCCGCTACTCCAATTAATAACACAAGCTCGCAAAGATATCCTCGTTGTCCGATAGTGCGCCGCTCGTCCGCTTGGCCTAAGGATGAAATGCCGATCGAGACTCACCCGTGTCCCTAATCCTTCCGAAGGACCTCAGGTTAGCCAAAATCGCCTCTCTATTCGATATAATCGACACCGACACCGCGCGCCTCACAATCTCTAATATATAATCCGCATAGTCTCACCGAGAACGCCGTTCGATCGGAAGAAAATGGGCCGATTTCACACCGCCGACAATCACCCAAATGGAATCATGCTTCCTCCGAGTGGTAGGTAGTCCCGTAATAAAATCCATATTTATCACCTCCCACTTCCAAGTCGGAATATCAATATCTCGCAACAGCCCACCGCTTCGATGCTCAATCTTAACTCACGACAATTCGCACTGTGCCACGAACTCGCAACGCCCTCTTGTGCCATCCCACCAATACACGATTCGAGGTCACGATACATTTTAGTCGATCCGGATGAATAGAATAACGAATCGTGTGCCTCCTCGACTGGCGACGAAGTCTCGCTACATCGGAACACACAACCGCCGAATCTTAGCACCTCATCAGCGCTACCTCAAACAGACTTCTCTCGAATCACCGCATCTCTGCATCGCATCAAAATCGGATCCTCATATCGCCGCTTCTTCACCTCCTCGACGATGGAAGACTCGCAACCTCTCGAACCCGAATTCCCACCAACGAATCAACCAAACGAACCCCAAGGCTCGCTGGCGATGTAACTCTGACCATATCCCTTTCTCTGGTCAACAACATACGGACTACCCATCGACCGCGACTGGCGGCATCCGCAACTACATCGCCTTCCCCGGTGGTATAAAATATCAACATCGTAATCCTTGGCAGCTCCAACCACCGCCTCGCCGCAAGTTCAGCCTCCTCGTCAAGATGTACCGAGACTCTCGTGGTCCGTGTAAATGTCCACGTGAACTCCATATAAATAATGCCTCCGCATCTTCAAGGCATGAATCATACCGCCAACCTGTGTCATGTGGGATAGTTCTTCATGCTTCCTAAGTCGCCGAGACGCATAAGTTATAACCTTTGCCGGCCGCATCAAAGACGCACTCCAAGCCCGACACCGACGCTGGCCACAATAAAACCACATATCCATCTAAACCTCCGAAGAGTAAGAATCGGGCGCCAACCTCTCCTTTAGCAATTGGAAACTTTCTCACAAGTATCCGCCCACCGAACATAAGTCGCTCGAGTCGCTTTAGTCAAAGCGTGCCAAATAGAAGGAAACTTTTCCACAAACCTCCGATAATAGCTCGCAAGGCCCAAAGTCGCGCACTCCGCTTGCAGTAGCTGGTCTGGCCAAGTCTGATCGCTCAATCTTAGCCAGACAACCCGAATACCATCGCCCCATAACATGCCCTAAGAAAGCCACCAAGTTAACGAACTCGTGATTTCGAGAACTTGCATACAATCGCCGGCCTCTGAGGACTCCTAATACCGCCCTCAAATGACCAGATGCTCTCGCCTGCAGGCGCGAATACACCAAGATATCATCAATAAACACTATAACGAACATATCCAAGAATGGCTCGAACACCCTATTCATCAAATCCATGAATATCGCTGGCGTTGTCACCGAAAGACATCACCTCAACTCATAAAGTGCCCATACCGGTCCCGAATGCGCTTTGGGATGTCTATCTCTAACTCGCACTGATGATAACTGCACCATAGGTCTATCTTGAAAACACTTTGCACCGCAGAATCGTCAAACAAATCACAATCTCGGGAGGGATACTGCTTGATAGTAACCTTGTTCACCGTCAGAATCAATACACATACGCAACGCCTCATCCTTCTTCTTTACAAATAACATCGGCGCCCAAGGAGAAACACTTGGCCTAATAAAGCCTTTCTCCAAAGAAATCTTTCACCGATCCTTCAATTCCTTCAACTCTCGGTGCCATCCTCAGATGGCGGAATAGATATCGGCGAGTGTCCGTGCCAAATCGATGCAAAACTCAATCTCCTCTCGTGAGGGATACCCGCTCGCCCGGGAATACGTCCGAAACTCTCTAACAACCGAACCGATCAAGGTCCGATCTCACCTCGATTTAATACCCGAACCAAATGGTAGATATACCCTTCCGTACCATCTTCCTAGCCTTGAGGTAAGAAATAAACATACCGCGGCGATGCAAAGATTCCTTCCACTCGATAACCGGCCACCAGAAACCGAACCGAACTAACCTCTCTCTCATCCACATTGGCATAGCAAGACGCTAGCCAATCCATACCCATAATCACATCAAGTCGTCATATCCAACTCTATCAAGTCGCCAGAGTCCGACGACCATCTATAGTCATCGGGCAAGCCTTATATACCCACTCGCCTACCACCGGCACCTACCACGGCGTAGCCACCTCAAAGGATTCTATGGACTGCTCTATCCCTATTCTACCAAAGAATATGAGGAGATATATAGGACAAGGTAGAACCCGGATCTATCAAAGCATAAACATCACAAAGAAGAGACCAACAATGTACCCGTGACGACATCGTGACGCCTCGGTCCCGCGGCCGACATAGCATAAATGCGGTTCGAGGACCGCTGAATCGAACCCCGCCACGACTCCGCCGCGGCTGTTGGCGTGAACACCTCGCCTCCGGCGCCTAACCATCAAGATGAAGACCAAAGAATCGAACTCGCTTACCGAGCTATGGCACTCCCGCCGCATGGACGACAATCTTCTTCTTCAAATGGCCCCGCTGCCACAAGAGTAACAAGCTCTGGAGGAATACGACACTTCATAATGGCAATCACCACATCGACCACACCGAGGCATGGGGGCCTCATCCGACCGGAACTCGTCCTCTGAAACCCAAGCCTCGAACCCCGCCCCGCCTCAATACTCAGACGCCCCGGCATGGTGGAGAGCGCCTGACCGGCCGTGGTGCAAATTGCCGCCTGGGGTTGTCTACCCTAAAACTACCAGAGGACCTCGCCGCCCCGCCTCTTCTTCGCGATACTGCCGATCCGCTGGCCCTCGCTCACACCTAAGTGCGTGCTCGCACGCGGCAATGTCCATGCCCGGTGAAGAGCCACCCCGAGCAACTCTCGCCAAGTGATCATCGAGTCTCGTGACATAGCGGCACCCCGCCCTCCATGTTCGCTACCAAAGCGGCACATACCTAGCCAATGAATCAAATTCCATGTTGTATTCGACCGGCCGCCATTCTCGCCTCGGCCACAAAACCTATTTACCGAGCCCTCTCATTCGCGGAGGCAAGAAATGGCCAAGAACGCTCGAGAACTCGCCCCAAACACCGGAAGCGCATGCTCCCTCGACAGTTCCTATGAATCATACCAGCCAATCGCAGCTGTCCCGCACCGATGCGAACCTAGTACCACCGACTCGGTCTCCGGCCCCGATCACCTCATGATCCACAGAATCGTTTGATGAACTCCCGAGGATCATCCTCGTGCCTCACCCATAAAACTCGCGGGCGCAACTCAAAAGTCCTCGCCTCGTTAGCAGCTCAGGCCGACTACGGCACAAATGAATCATTGCCTCACTCTATCTCACGTTCGCCACAATCGCTAGTAATCGGGCCATCTCTCAGTAGCCTATATCCTCTCGCCCGGCTGGATCGAAGCTCGGTACCGCGGTCTCGTGAGCGCCGCCGCCTCGAACTTCACCGGGTTGGCGATGTGTAGAACTCGCCGTCCAAACACTCATCTCGTAAGGACGGGCCTGTGCTCGTAACCCTGCCCTACTAGTAGTTCTCAACCGCTTGCCCTTCTCGGGCCGCGCCGCCATGCGTGAGGCATAACGATACACACAAAGTTTACGTCGAGGAAATTCAACCTATAACATGCCTCTATTGCACGATCTTAGAGTGAAAGAAATGGAAACCAATCCTAAATATCCTGTAGCCTCACGATTATAGATGTGGTGCACAACACACCGATAATCAAGACTTACTAGATACGGCTCAGAGACTCTTCCGAGGATTAATCGCTTCGATACCACTTTTGTCACGACCGACTTCGATCCGTGATCGGTGCTTGACCCGCACCGCGTGACACAACATCGAGAAAACCAGCGGAATATAAACTCAAAATAAAACAACCATAATGGTATAAATAGTTCAGCCCAAAATGGCTATCCCAAAAGTACATCAAATTGAATGGCTATATCCTTAAACAACCTAGTTATGACAAGACTACAGCCTCTAAGAATAAGTAACACTATGACGGACAGGCCCCGCCATGCCCTGAATGTACAAAATATCACAACACCGGGAGAAGCGGTACCAAAAGTCGAGCTCCAAGAAATGGAGCTCCCGACACCGAGTAAGAGATCCTAGGAATGAGGATCTACCACCGCTTCCCTTACTGCAGATGAACGCAGCCCCAGGCGGGGTCGACACAACGCATCAAGTATGTAAATCGAAAATATCAGAGTAATATCACAAGTCAAAGATAGTCGGAGTCGTAGATAAAAATCAATTTCTCAGATCGTGCCTTACTAACAATGAGAGTAACAAGTATAAAACTTATAGCATAAAAATAGGAGGCTCACGATCAAACAGGTACCTCGCGTAGTATCGTTAAGCCCTACTCGGGACTATTTCACCCGCATGGGTCCTGTGGACCCGCATGAGGTCATCCGCCTCGTCATGGGACTATTTCACCCGCATGGGACTATTTCACCCGCATGGATCCTGTGGACCCGCATGAGTACCATCGTCGTACTCGCACGGGACTATTTCACCCGCATGGATCCTGTGGTCCGGATCCGCATGAGTGCAAGCGCCGCACTCGCATCATGGGTAGCAAATCCATGGCATAGATAATAACCCGGGTTTACCCCCGTAATAATACAAATATATAACATAGCTCATCCGAGCTATCATACATAACATAAGCACTACCGCCTATCATATCATACATAAGCACTACCTGGCTTATCATAACATAAGCAAGTTAAGAAATCCTAACTTCTTATTAACATTATTAATATATCCTCTCATTTTAGTATCCTAAGGCACTAACATGTCTTTTAATAGAAAATTCGAATTCAACCCAAGTACCATGTACTTAACTTTTAAGAAAACTCTTTATACAAAGATTCCAAGATACTAATCACCATAGTATCAAGTTACAATTTCTTTTCAAACAAGTCACATTTCCTTTTAAAATATAATAGGCTTCTAAATCAAGTGACTTCATTTCCTTTAAAACCTTAGGCAACCAATGCCTAAAATCAATCCACCTTCCATAGTTTCAAATCCTTTACCCGCATTTGTTTTAGTTAGAGTAAACCATTCTTTGTGAACCTTTCCAAAAACTAATATAACCAACTTCCCATAAAGTCATTATATTAGCGTTATACCTTTGTCAAATACATTTTCCTTAAATCCAAAGGACTTATACTTTTGAAATGAAACAAGCATCATATACTTTAAAACAAGTGTAGATTATCAAATCTCGTACGTATATCGTACTACATAGATACAACTACTCATGCTCAAGAGATAGGAAAGCTCTACATACCTCCTGGTCAATCCACTTGCTAAGTCCAACTACCGCAAGTAATATGTCAACCTATAATAACCATAGTGTGTTTATTAACCTCTAATTCCAATGTAGAAATTCCAAATTCAAGTTATCAATTCCTAAGGAAAATTGGGCAGCATTTCCTTTGTTTCTACTCACTTTGCCACCTTTTCAAAGGCCGATTTTTCAACATTCAAACGCCTTATTAAGGCCCAACAACCAAACTAACACAAAGGGATTACACACCTAATCTTGGGTGTGTAAAATTCTGCCCCATAAGTTATAATAGTACACTTAACAATTCTAAGGTGGTTTTAGGCTACAACATGCTCATAATATTTCTTTAGCCAAATCCTTCATATTCAACCCACATTTCTAGCATGCAATGACTCTAAGAACATTATTTACCACCATAAGTATCTTCTTCATAACATGCAACTCTATAAACTAATAATAGAGGAAGAATCATTACCTTAGAGCTTTAGCCAAATTTTATCCTACAATTTGCTAGCCTTTCTACCAAGAATACCACCACCACCACCTTCACAAGCTAGCCACAAGCTTCCTTCTTGTCTTTTAATTTTTCAGATTTCTTAAGGCTAGAATCCTCTTGGATTTTTAGAGAGAAGGAGGAGCTTGAAATATTTAGAGAGAAGGAAGAGGTTTTTCAAAGAGAGAGATGACAAATGACCAAGTCTTTAAGACTTGGTCAATATATTGCATGTAAAAATCAGATGGGGGGGACACTTGTCCCCACTCAGCCCTTTCAAAATAAAAATCGACTTTTCCTAAGTTTTTCCGCTTTGATTTCGCATCCATGCCCTACAATTACCCGTCTTGGCGCCACTACGCCTCCCGGCCATGGCCACTGAGACTCGACCGAGGTCCCGGCCCTAACCACGGGGTATAACATTATCAAATCAACAAGAAAGTATTACAAGACTATCACAAACCAACACAATCAAGTTATTCACACAAGGTACTTTCTACTATATGATTAACAAGATCGGGTTTTTATCCCCAAAGTACTTCATACATTAACTCTTTAAAAGATCTGCTTCTTTCTCAAAAGTCACACAATACCCGTAGTATAAAAATAGAGTGACTATCTTTTGAAGTAAATCAAAACACTTCCTTTTGTAAAATCAAGTAACCATATTATTTTCCAAACGTTCAAGTTTGCCTAATTTCAAATGCTCAAGTTTCTCATTTTCGAAAGGTTTCGTAGTTCATAGTTTTAATCACTTAATGATGTAATTCTCCTTTAAAACAATTTGAGAAACATATACCTTATATGTGAGTAGGTTATTCTTGTTTATAACAATCTTATAACAACAGCCATGATCTAGGAAATGTAATATCATTTTGTCTCATCTTAGCTTCATGCAGGATGGAGGTTTCTTGGTTTTAATAATACTTGATTAGTCAATACATTTCCCTTTATTAGCGCCGTAGTCCTGTTCGATACTTATTACGATTCAAATCAAGAAAACATTATTCCTTTTAAAACCAAGTACTCATTACTCACGAATGAGGTTTCACACTTTTAACAAAATTCAATTAAGTCAAGTCTCTTATCTTTTAAGATCGGTCTCTTAACTTCTTAAATCAATAAATCATTCTTTTATCACTCTTAAGCCGTTATACCTAACTTCCCATAAAGCTAGTATAACTCTTAAGCCTTTAAAACCAAGTATTACTCTTACGTTAAAAATGATTCAAGATTCTTTTGAAATACTTCAAGATTATTGAGCTTAAGTCAAAGACATTGCGTAATTATTATTCGTGCTTAAGTCAAAAGACATTACCGTAATTATTATTCATTAACACACGACGTCACCGTACTATATATATTTTAAAATATCATGCTCAAGAGTATAGAAAGAATCACATACCTCGCGACGATTATCATTATTAGCAAAACGCTCCACGGCTATAACCCATTAGCCTTGTCCACCATTCAAGTAGAACATGCTACTTGCAGAACTTTCAACCTATAAAGGTTATACAAGTCTATCAACGCGTCTAGACTACTCGGTAGAATAAATCTAGATACAAGTTTCTACGGAAAATTGGGCAAGACTTCCTACCGTCCAAGCTTCACAAGTTCATCAGAAATACACTATGTAAGTACAGTTCATTAATCTTCTTATATACCTTCCTTGTATACAACTTATACTTATTCTTATACTTCAATAGTATGTAAACTCAATTACAATAGGGAGACAAGATATTTACCTCGATAAGCCCATAATTATCCAAGTTTAGCGTCGATCACGAGCAACGTTTAGCTCTACTGGCGCTCCAACCCGCTCCAAACAACCCTTAGAAGTTCTACGCAACTTCTACTTAATACTTCAACTGCTATGAAGATTTTCCTTAGGGTTTGGTTTGAGACAAAAGGACATAAGGTAGTATTTAGGGCTCTACGTATAGAGGTAACTTTTGGAATACTACAAGGTATAAGGCTAAGGTATTTTGGGTATAGTAACAATACTTGGAGAGTATTTCTACCAAGAGGGGGGGGATACCTCTCGGCCACACCACTTGGAGGGGGGGTGTGCCCCTCGGCCAAGGCCTCTGAGGGGAGGGGATGGCTTGACGAACACAACACAAAGGGAGGAGGATTTTAGGCTTGGAAGGTTTGATTTGTGGATGAAGAACTCTTCATCAAGAGGGGTATTTATAGGACTTTTAAGGGCTAGGATGAAGCCAAGTGCAAGGCAAGTGTATGGTGGGGATTTGCCCAAGTGCACCTAACCTACTCACAAAACATTGACCCGTGTTTTAAGCCCCAAAACCATGTTGATCGTCCGCGAGCGCCCCAGTCAGCTCACTTGAGGGTGACAAGTGTCACCCTCCCGTTGGTCTAAAATGTTTAGTCTCTTGGAAAAATCCGCAAAATTATAAATGACATAGCCGTAATTTACCCTACGAAGTTTTGTTAAGCGTTTGTCGGAAAACCATTCGTTTGTGAGTTGTGCCAAACAAAAACGCCCTATGCCTAAACTTAAAGGCTAAACTTTTGTCGTCACGCCGGCGTACATACTCTGAAATACGGGTATAACATTCTCCTCCTTAGAAACATTCGTCCCGAATGTTCGCTTCTCAAGATCACACGCGATCCGCCCGGATCGTGGTGTCTACCGCACCCTAGTGATACAACATAGAGAAAATCAATGAACATAAAACATAAATATGAAACAAGAGACATGATAAATAAAGAAAATAGGCCAACCAAAGCGGTTGCCTTCCAACATATATATATAAACATCCGAGCGATTACAATCCTTACACCCCGCCACAAGCGGTTTCTGCACCTCTAAGATTTATACAACAACTATGACGGACAGGGCCCCGCCATACCACGAATGTACAAGAACCTGGACTGGTGTAACATACAGCAGATAAGCCTCAGAAGGAGCAGAGCTTCAACACGCTGAAATGTGATCTAAGCGGATCGACAAGATGTACCTCTACTGCGGCATGAACGCGGCCCGAAGGAGGTCGATAACAGTACTAAGTATGTGAAATCAGAAATGCGTAAATGAAATCATAATAGTCTATATAAGCGGGAGACATGTATGATAACCAAACTACGACATAACATATAACGATTACATCAGTCAGGGACTCACGCCCTCTAAATTATCACTCGTGCCCGTGGAATTTCTTCCTCACTGCCGGCAGTTTATGATATAACAATACCAAGGAGTATACATGAACACCAGGTCCTACCTGTGTCATAAAAACCGTACGGGGCAAGTATAACTACCGAATCCGATCGTACCAATAATACAATGCAACAAAAAACACGGTCGACACGGGCAAGTGCAGAGCCGACTACGGATACAAGGCGGCCACGTGGCGGCCGGGCAAGTACGGTGACCACGGTACGAGGCGTATCACGAGACCGTCCTACTGGCCGAGCGGAACAAGTGCGGGCTAACCGCGCCATTACAGTAAGCCGAGCCACGACGGCAAGGGCAAAAGCCACCACGGTACCAAGGCCGAACAAGAAGAAACCTCATGGAGAGCTAGTCCATGGAATAACACTATCAGCGAGCATACGTGGAATTCTCCGTTCACGCCAGACGTCCAAGTAAGTCCTCGACAAGTCAACCGACTCCATTGAGAGACGCGGTTATATAGAACACAATTCTTGCACAACAAAGGCTATCACCACAAGCATAGGCAAGTTACACAACAACAAGCGTAAGCAAGTTACACAACAACAAGCATAGCCAATTATACAACTTGGTACTTTCGTTTCATGTCAAAGTCAGGTTTTAACTCCTAAAGTACTACGTCGTTAAGTTCCTTTTAAAGATCCATTCCACTTTTATAAAAGTCACCCGATGCGTAGTATAAAAATAGAGTGACTTATATCTTTTAAGTAAACCAAAACAACTTCCATACTTTCCTTTTAAAACCAAATTAAGGCAACGCCATGCCTTCTTCTGTAGACCAAGACACTTCTCTTTTTAAAGTCAAGTTACCACATTAAAACCAATGATAAAACCCTACTTTGTTTTCATAAAGTCGTTATAACCAACTTCCCATAAAGTCGTTATAACACTTTATGTTTTAAACCATTTTACGACAACACAATGCCTTTCTTTTCTCTAAAGTTCGGTTGCCTAATTTTAATTACGAGTCTCTTTTTAGAAAAGTTTCATAGTTCAATGTCTTAATCCTTTTAAAACAATTGAGTAACATATGCCATAAGGTAGTAGTTATTCTTGTTCATAATCAATCTTATTAGCGACCGTGATCTAGAAAATGTAATATCATTTTGTCTCATCTTAGCTTCTATGCGGATGGAGGTTTCTCTGGTTTTAATAATACTTAATTATTCAATACATTTTCCTTTATTAACTTGCGCGATGGTTTGTCGATACACGATTACGATTTAGAAATCAAGAAACATTATTCCTTTCAAAACCAAGTACTCATTACTCATGAATGAGGTTTCACATAAAATTCATATTAATTTATTTAAGTTAAGTCTCTTATCTTATAAGATCAAGTCTCTTAACTTCTAAAATCGAAACCATTTTCTTTACCTCTCTTAAGACGTTATACCTAACTCCCATAAAGCTTAGTATAACTCTTTTTAAAACCTTTTAAAACCAAGTGTTACTCTTCTTCCAAAAATGGTTTCTTAACTCTTGACATCTTGAAGTTCCTTATTATCACACATCAAGTCGGTTATAAGTCAAATCGATTTACCCTTTAAAACCACGGGCATTTTCTTACCTACGTAAAGTCGTTGTAACCAATCAAATACATTTAAAACATGTCGTCTACCGTGCTACATAGTTATACACATATCATGCTTTGGAAAAGATAGGAAGAGGTTCACATACCTCGCGACGATTATCATTAATAGCAAAGCGCCCAAGTAACTCAAACCGTCGGCTCGCGCTTGCCAAGTAGATCACGCCACACGTAGTACTTGAACCTATAGAGGCCACGAGGAGCCTATTAACATCTGGAGCTCAATGTAGAAGTATTCCGTAAAATTCGGCGACTCCCCACACACATGACGGCGTAAATCTCTCTTCCATCGAGGCACGCTAATGAGCCAACAACTCCCAGAGGGGGTTTGCACGTCTAACCGGGCGTGTACAATTCTACTACACAAAGAATGCTACACAATCTCATCATGTAATACATCATGTAATTACATTCGATTCTCTTATTTAAATTAGCTTAAGTCGCATGAGCATTCTGTAAGTATTATTCGAGCTTAAGTCAAAAGACATTGCAGACAACTATGTTCAATTCTATATATAGTATACTTTAACTATATAATCCTACAACATGTAATTTCCAATTACAACGAAGGTCAAGAGTGTTTACCTCGATAAGCCCAAAATTATCCAAGTTTATATGCGATCACGAGCAAGGTTTAGCTCCTACTCGGGCCCAATCCGCTCTAAACAACCCTTAGAAGTTCTACGCAACTTACTTAAACACTTCAACCGACTATGAAGGTTTTCCTTAGGGTTTCGTTTTTGTGGTTGAGGAAGTATAATAGTATTTTACGGGCTTTTGTATAAGTGTAACAGGGAATACTACAAGGTATTTGGGCGAGGTAAATGGCATTATAACAATACTTGGAGAGTATTTCTATACCACAAAAGGGTATTTATACGAGACAACTAGGCTGGGGTACCCTACTGGCTAGGCACTTCTGAGGAGGGAGGCTCTCGGCGAGGCTCGCTCAAAGGGGAGGGGGTAGACTCTTTGGACGAGAACACTCGAGAGGGAGGGAGTAGTGTGAGACTTAGAAAGATTGCTCAAGTTTGGATGAAGAAAGTCTTCAACTAGAGGTATTTATAGGTCAAGAAATGGCCAACCAATGGCCAAGATTCTTCCAAGTGTAAAGCGAGTGTGAAATTAGATTTTAACCATGTGGACCTTATCCATCTACCACAACCACTTGCACAAAATATCCTACCAACCACCCTCGACCCAATCGTCCACGCGCCCCATTCTTCCTTCGATGTGAGGGTGACACACGCCACCCTCCCGTTGGTCCAAAATGTTTCGTCTCTCGGAAAATCCATGAAAATTAAAAATGACATAGCCGAATTTTCCCTTCGCAAGTTTAGTAAAGCGTTTCGTCGAAAACGATTCTTTTGGCACTTGTGCCCAAATTTCGAAACTAGCCAACTTTAAGGCTCAAATTATAATCGTCTGCGCTCGCACATACTGCGGAAATCTGAGGTATAACATTCTCCCCTTAGAAACATTCGTCCCGAATGTTCCTTCAAGACGGATAACGATGAAGTTCTTCTAACGAGTTAGCGCCACGCTGCCACGAAATAACACGCGTTCTCTTCGCTTCCTACTCGTCGCCATTCTGAACAACTTGAACTCTTAGTATCGTGCCACACTTGATCATCGCTTGGTTCCAAAACTTTGAAGTCATCACTCCCGAACTTGGTCATCTTACTAGCCTCGATCTTCCTTAAGGCCATTCCCGGCCTTCACGATCATACGGTCGAACACATCCACGAACTCACACGATGGTCATCTAGACTTGGGCCTAGCACCTGCGTGACCTACCAGGCAGTAGCGGGTTGGCCCGCAACATAGCCCCAACCCGACCCACTTAACGCGTCAAGCTCTTGTTCCGTCCGGAACAATCTTTTTATCTGGTCGTAGAAAGCTACCACTTCCATTTCACACTACCCAGGGTCTTACCCTTTTTTTTTCTAAACAGGTTTCTAAATCACATTTTAGTGCAAAGCTATCCGAAGATAACACTAAATACATCATCAGCATCAATATATATAAGTCTCAGAGGTTAAGGATATACTGAAAATAGGCGGTTCAAGGACCGCTAAGCTGGAACTCCCACCGCGACCTCTCAGGGGCTGGGTGTCACGAGCGTCTGCTGGCATGGAAGGTGTAGAACATCGCTTCTAGTGATGCATGCTATCTACCAGCCGCTACCTGGTCGGGCGGTCCTTGCAGATGGCCTGTTGGCATGAAATAACAATCTCCCAAGTCGACACTCTCCGCCTGAAGTTTTCCACAGCGCCACAGCTGAGACAAAGGGCAACCTCGTCCGCGAGCACTCTACTCCGCAAAATCTGAAACACAGGAGCCACGACACGCTCACGAATATCCCAAAGGTCGAGGTGTGGAGGACCACTGCTGTCTTGGTGGGCGCATAAGCGCTTATTCGCTGCGGCGGTCCGCCTCGAAAGTCACCAAAGGACCTGCTGTTTTTGGCCTCTTCTGCGACCTGGTCATTCGTCGATTATCCTCTCGCGTCAGTGCATAAGCTGCGTGCGAGCGATGTCGTGCGGTGAAAGAGCTACACGAACAACTCTGCTCGTGATCGTCGAGCCACCGTAACATATCGGTGCACTCGATCCTCGTACTAGCTACCAGCGCGGGACGTCAGGGCGATGGTCGAACTCCACATTGTACTCCCGGGCGAGCATGCGCTGTTCGCGCAACACTAAAAATGTCTGCGCGAGCCCTCGCAAATGCAGCGAGGCAAGAAATGTGCAAGGAATGCCTCTGAGAACTTCGTCCCGTATAGGCTGGAAGTGCATTCTCTCGGACAGCTCGGCGAATCAAACGATCGATTTGCGGTATCACGCGGTGATGTGAACCTAGGACCGCCGACTCGGTCTCCGATGCCTTGATTACTCGTGATCGTCGATCGCGTAGCGGATGAACTCCTGCGGATCATCGCCGGGCCTCGACCCGTAAAACTCGGCGGCTTCTGACTCGAGAAAATCGTAGCCTCGAACTATCGATCTAGGTGAACCAGCTGGTCTTCTGCTGGGCTAACTGCGTCAAGCTATCCTCAGTGCGCCTGACCACGGCCGTTAGCGAGCCACTCGCGCTTGTAACTCATCTGCTCCCGGTGCGGGATGGAGGCTCGGTGTGTGGTCTCTACGCTTTGCTCGTGACTCCGCCGCTGCTTTGCCGCCACAGGCGGGTTGCCATGCACGGAGGCATAAGCGGTAAAGCGAAGTATGTCGAGGGGTCGATCTTATTACCGGCTACAGGCCGCGATCTCGAATTAGAAGAATGAAACCAACCATAAATGTCGCGGCCTCACGATTATAGATGTGGTGCACAACGTGGCGATAATCAAGACTCTACTGAACGCGATCTGTGGAGCTTAGACGAGGACTAAGCGCTCGATACCACTTTGTCACGACCGAATCCGGGCAGTGGTAGTGCTACCGGCAACCTGGTGATACAACATCGAGGAAAATCGTGAACATAAAACATAAATATGAAACAAGAGACATGGTAAATAAAAAATGACCAACCAAAGCGGTTTGCCTTCCAGCGTATATATATATAAACGTCGAGCGATTACAATCCTTACACGCGCTTGGCGATCTCTGAGACCTCTAAGATTTATACTGACAACTATGGCGGACGGGGCGCCGTACCCAATGTACAAGAACCTCACGGACTCGGGGTAACATACAGCAGATAAGCCTCGAAGGCGGAGCTTCAACATGTTGAAATGTGATCTAAAGCGGGGATCGGCCGATGTATCTACCTGCGGCGTAGGCGGCCACGGAAGGAGGTCGATCTGGCAACGAGTACCAAGTATGTGAAAGCGTAAATCTTGTAAATGAAATCATAATAGTCTATATAAAGGAGACGTGTATGATAAGCAAACTACGATTACATAACATATAACCCGATTCATCAGTCGGGGACCAGCCTCGAGTATCACTCGTGCGTGGAATTTCTTCCTCTGTAGCGGTTTATGATATAACAATACGAGGTATCACATGAACACCGGTCCGCTTTGTGTCATAAAAACGTGCGGGGCAAGTATAACTACGAATCCGGCCGTACGAATAATACAATACAACAAAACACGAAAGGCGACACGGGGCAAGTGCGGCGACTACGGATACGCAGGCGGTCACGGTGGCCGGAACGAATCGGTGACCACAGGGTACCAAGGTAGTATCAGGAGACTTCACACTACTGTTGAGCGAAAGGCCAGTCACGAGGGCTAGCGCAGTACGAGCGGCGAGTCACCGCGAGGCGGCAATCTGGGCGGGCCACCGGTACGGTAGAGCGATGAAACCTCGTGACTAGTCCGTGGAATAACACTATCAGCGGGAGCATGCGGTGGAATTCTCCGTTCGCGTAATGCGTCCAAGTAAGTCCTCAGCAAGTCATGGCTCTCATTGAGAGGCGCGGTTATATAGAACACAATTCTTGCACAACAAAGGCTATCACCACAAGCATAAGCAAGTTACACAACAACAAGCGTAGGCAAGTTACACAACAACAAGCGCCAAGTTACAACAACAAGCATAGGCAAGTTACACAACTCAAGGTACTTTCATTTCATGCCAAAGTCAGGTTTTAACCACTAAAGTACTACGTCACGTTAAGTTCCTTTTAAAGATCCATTCCACTTTTTTATAAAAGTCACCGATACCGTAGTATAAAATAGAGTGACTTATATCTTTTAAGTAAACCAAAACAACTTCCATACTTTCCTTTTAAAACCAAATTAAGGCGACACCATACCTTCTTCTTAGAACAAGACACTTCTCTTTTAAAGTCAAGTTACGCATTAAAACCAATGATAAAACCCTTTTGTTTTCATAAAGTCGTTATAACCAACTTCCCATTTATAACACTTTATGTTAAACCATTTTACGACAACCTGATGCCTTTCTTTTTCTCTAAAGTTCCGGTTGCCTAATTTCAATTACACAAGTCTCTTTTTAGAAAAGTTTCATAGTTCGATGTCTTAATCCTTTTTTAAAACAATTGAGTAACATATGCCATATAGTAGGTTATTCTTGTTCATAATCAATCTTATTAGCTGACCATGATCTAGAAAATGTAATATCATTTTGTCTCGTCTTAGCTTATGCGGATGGAGGTTTATCTTGGTTTTAATAATACTTAATTATTGATACATTTTCCTTTATTAGCATTTGCGGTGGTTTGTCGATGCGTTACGATTTCAAATCGGTAAAACATTATTCCTTTCAAACCAAGTACTCATTACTCACGAATGAGGTTTCATACAAAATTCATATTAATTTATTTAAGTTAAGTCTCTTATCTTATAAGATCAAGTCTCTTAACTTCTAAAATCGATAAACCATTTTCTTTACCTCTCTTAAGCGTTATACCTAACTCCCATAAAGCTTAGTATAACTCTTTTAAAACCTTTTAAAACCAAGTGTTACTCTTATTCCAAAAATGGTTTCTTAACTTTGACATACTTGAGTTCCTTATTATCACACATCAGTCGATTATAAGTCAAATCGATTACCTTTAAAACCAGGCATTTTCTTACCTACGTAAAGTGTTGTAATAATCAAATACATTTAACACGCTTCGTCTCAGTGCTACATAGTTATCACATATCGTGCTGGAAAAGATAGGAAGAAGTTCCACGTACCTGACGATTATCGACTAATGGCAAAACGCTCCAAGTAACTCAAACCGTGGCTCAGCAGCCAAGTAGATCACGCCACACGTAGTACTTGACTATAGAGGCCTGGCGCGCTATTAACATCTGGGCTCGATGTAGAAGTACGCACAAAAATTCGGCACCTCCCCGCGATAGCGTAAATCTCCTCCTCATCGAGGGCTGTATGAGGCCAACAACTCCAGAGGGGGTTTGCGTCTAACGGACGTGTACAATTCTACTACACGGCAATCTCACAAGTCTCTTATGTCTGATCGCTATGTAATTCTGATTCGATTCTCTTATTTAAATTGAGCTTAAGTCGCGAACATTCGCAGTAAGTATTATTCAGCTTAAGTCAAAAGACATTGCGCATGACTATGTTCAATTCTATATATAGTATACTTTAACTATATAATCCTACAACATGTAATTTCCAATTACAATGAAGGTCGAAGTGTTTACCTCGATAAGCCCAAAATTATCAAGTTTATATGTCGATCTGAGCAGGTTTAGCTCATACTCGGGCGCCCAATCATCTAAACAACCTTAGAAGTTACGTAGCTTCACTTAAACTCTTAACCATTATGAAGGTTTTCCTTGGTTTCGTTTTTGTGGTTGAGGAAGTATAATAGTATTTTACGGGCTTTTTTTTATGTGTAACCTTGGGAATACTAAAAGTTATTTGGGCAAGGTTATTTGGGCATTATAACAATACTTGGAGAGTATTTCTATACCACAAGGGGGTGTTTATACGAGACAACTAGGCTAGAGGGTACCTACTGCCAGGCAGCATTTCTGAAGGGGAGGGAGGCTCTCGCCGAGGATCACTCAAAGAGGGGGTAGACTCTTTGGGCGAGAACGCTAGAGGGAGGAGTAGTGTGAGACTTAGAAAGATTGCTCAAGTTTGGATGAAGAAAGTCTTGACTAGAGGGTATTTATAGGTCAAGAAATGGCCAACCAATGGCGAAGATTCTTCAAGTGTAAGGAATGTGTAGGGCTAGATTTTAACCATGTGGACCTTATCCGTCTACCACAACCACTTGCACAAAATATCCTACCAACCACCGCCGACCCGATCGTCCATGCAGCCATTCTTGGCCTTCCAATGCCAGGTGACCGTATGTCACCCTCGTTAGTCCAAAATGTTCGATTCTAAAAATCCGCAAAAATTAAAAATGACATAGCGAATTTTCCGCCGCAAGTTTAGTAAACGTTTGTGAAACGATTCTTTTTAGCACTTGTAAATTTCAAACTAGCCAACTTTAAGGCTCAAATTATAATACGTCTGGCGCTTCGTGCATACTGCGGAAATCACGGGGTATAACAAAGGCGGATAACGATCAAGTTATCATGCTTCAACCGGTTTACGTGAATGCCACGTGGCGCAGCGAAAACACCCGCATATTACCATCGGTCACGAGGAATCACTTTACGTCATTCTAAAGCTCACCAGAAGTCTAAAATATACTCCTTCGCACGCCAGCTTTAAAGCGAAATGATCGCCTCTGTTCTTAACACATGCTCGCTTTTTCCCTTACTCGTCGTACCGCGCTCAATGCAATTCTTTCTCATAACTTATCAGAATTTACGCTCGCTATACATTTTCCAAAATCTCAGGTTCACTACCTCCAACTTGATCGCATTAGCGGGAACACTTTCTGGATGGATCTCGATACTTTCGAACATAACAACATGAAAGAGCGGACGTCTTGCCTCCTAAGTCGGATGGCAAATGCTGCATGTAAGCGGCACGGCTCTACTCTTCATGATCTAAGGCCCAGTAACTTCGAGGCTGGTTTCTCTGTTTTTCCAAAACTCACACCCTAACCACGCCCTGCAAAGCGGTATGCACCAACAATCGAACCTCGCTAACGTCGAACCAACCGGCCAACGATTTACACTTCCGCCCCTACAAGGCCGTAAGGCGACATCAAAGCGAAATGGTAGCTATAAAACACTCCCTCAACGGGAGACAACAATCCTCGGCTACCACAGAAATCCTAACAACGGCAGGCGAATACGATCCCGAGACTACTTGAGTTCCTAACCTGCACGGTAAAACCTCAGGAAAAGAAACAGTAACACAGGCTCCACTGTCATAAGGTGAAGGTAGGCACCTCGGCGCCACTGCAACCTTCACGATATATTAATGCAGCGCGTAACCCATCACGAGTACTGGCGGTTTGATGAAAGACAAGATGGGTGACCTCGTCGGCGAGCCATCGGTCGAACGCATCCGCGAACTCGTGATTTGGTTAACTAAACTTGGGCCTAACATCCTCGTGACCACTATCACAAAGCGGATCGCGACACGAACACGGGCAGTGGATCGTGCGCTTACACCGCACCCAGATCTGACATCGAGAAAACCAGTGAAATAAAAAAACTTAAACATTTAAATAGACATGGATCAAGATAAAGGAAAATAGACGACCAAAGCGGTTGCCTTTGATATATAAATATAACGACATTTTGAGTGATCCTTACAACCACAGCCACAACAACTGCACTTCTAAGATTTTTACAACAACTATGGGACGGCCGGGCCCGCCATACCCCGAATGTCTGAGAACCTACGACTGGGGTAGCATGCAAAGATAAGCCTCGGAAGGCAGAGCTCCCGATACGCTGAAAGGTGATCATAGCGGGGATCGGCGCCAGATGTAACTCACTGTGGCGTAACGCAGAAGGAAGTCGATCTGGTACCAAGTATGTGAAGCGTAAAAAGAAGTACTATAAATGAAATCATAGCGATGACTATATAAGCGGAGACATGTATGATAGCAAACTATAGTACACTGACATATAGCGATCATATCAAGTCGGGGACTCGCGCTCCAAATCATCGCTCGTGCGGTGGAATTCGCTTCTCACCTCGGCGATGTGATATAACACACCGAGTACTTCACACGAACACCAAGTCTACGATGCCCAAGCGGTACCACGAGACGTCACTATCATTCGCGATGGTCGACACGTGGCAAGTGCAATAACATACCCGATCCACTGCGCCGCGTGGGCGGCGGCGGGCAAGTAACGACTACGCGCGATCCTGGCCGTAAGTCCGCGATGCTTACGTCGTGAAGGCGACACGTGGTAAGGTGCAACAACCGCACCAGATCCACTGCGCCCACGTGGCGGCGGGGCAAGTAAGCGAACTACGCACTCCTGATCACAACCGTAAGTCACGATCTTTACCATAACAAAAATGGTCATACGTCCACTGAGAATCCATCAGCGGTGTAGGCATGCCCGTGTACCCGATGCTAATGGAAGCATACGGTGGAATCTCCGGCCATCGCGTATATCGAAGTAAGTTCTCAACAAGTCAACCGGCCTCCATGAGAGGCGGTAGAATAGAAACACGACTCTTGCCTGACAGACTATCTCAATAAGCATAGGCAAGTTACACAACAACAAGATAGGCGAGTTACCGCAACAACAAGATAGGCAAGTTACACAACAACAGCGATAAGAGTTACACATAACTCTAAGTATTTTCATTTTATGTCAAAAGTCAGGTTTTAACCTACTGAAGTACTATGTGCGTTAAATTCCTTTTAAAGAGATCCGTTCCTTTTATAAAAAAATCACCGATACAGTAGTATAAAAATAGAGTGACTTACATCTTTTAAACAAACCAAATCAACTTCTCTTTTTTTTTAAAGCCAAGTTCCAGCATTAAAACGATGATAAAACCGCCTTTTGTTTCGTAAAGTCGTTATAACGACTTCCCATAAAATTGTTATAACACAAGTTTTAAACCATTTTAAGACAACACAATGCCTTTCTTTTCCCTAAAGTTCCAGTTTGCTAATTTCAATTACTCAAGTCTCCTTTTAGAAAAGTTTCATAGTTCAATGTCTTAATCTCTTTTAAAACATTTGAGTGACATATGCCTTATATGAGTGTAGGTTATTCTTATTCATAATCAATCTTATAAAGCTGACGGCAGTCTAGGAAATATAATATCATTTTGTCTCGCCTTAGTTTTCTGAGATGGAGTTTTCTAATGGTTTAATAATACTTCATTATTCATTACACTTTCTTTATTAACGCTGCTAGTTGGTTTGTCGATATAATTCGATTTAGAAATCGTAAAACATTATTCATTTAAAAACCACGACTTCATTACTCACGAATGAGGTTTCACACAAAACTCATATTAATTCATTTAAGTTAAGTCTCTTATCTTATAAGATCAAATCTCTTAACTTCTAAAATCGATAAACCATTTTCTTTATTCCTCTCTTAAGAAGCGTTATACCTAACTTCCCGTAAAGCTAGTATAACTCTTTCTTTAAAAAAACCTTTAAAACCAAGTGTTACTCTTCTTTAATGGTTTCTTAACTCTTATGACATACTTCAAGTTTCTTATTATTCGGGCTTAAGTCAAAAAGAGCATTGTACTTGATTAAGATCTTATCGCGACCAGATCCTCGTTCGCCGTGATCGGTGCGCCCACGGGCACGCACTTTAGTGATGTTACAACATCGTGAGAAAACCACGCAGTGATAAAACATAAACATGAAACAAGATATATGATCATAAACAAAGCAGACTAAAACAAATGATTGCCAGATATATACATAAACCCGGGAGTTTAATCCTTTTTACAACCCCGCCCACACTTGCAATGATTTCAGGTTGCACTTCTAAGATTTACGCAACCATGACGAACAGTGGGGCCGCTCATACCCTGAATGTGTACAAGAACCCCACAACTCGTGAAACACATATCAAAGAATAAGCCTCCTGAGAAACGGAGCTTCCTAATACTGGCCCAACTGCGTGGATCCTACATGAGCGGTGATCCACTACACGGTACTCCTACTCATGATGAACGCAGCTTCTACTAAGGAGGTGATCTAGTGGAACAGTACTAAGTATTGTGAAAGCAGGTAAAATATCAGTTAAATGAAATCCTGTGACGCTTCATATAAAAACAGGAGACATGTACTGATTAATGCAAACTACGGCTTCGCCATAACATAAAAGCGCTAAATAGCCAAGTCGTGACCTACGCCTCAGTCATCACTCAAATATAAGCGCTATGGGTCTCACGCCCACAACATCAATCATGTTCGTGATCGCGGCACGTGATGTTCTTAGTCTGCACTCCGGTGCAGACATGTCCATGATGCAGCACAGCCAATAATGCCCCACGGCCACATGCCCCGGAATTTCCTGACGCCGCAAGCAGTGACATCATCGCCTACGTGACATTAACAAACAATAATACCGTGATCAACCCCGCGCACGCCACTACACGCCCGGAGTCCGCGTGATCGGTGTAGACATGTCCATGTAACCACACAACAATATATCAGTAATCAACCACGCGCGTGACGTGCCACATGCTCCGGGTTCTGCGATTTGCAGGTAGACATGTCCATCGTGACATCAACAACAATATACTCGCACAACCAGGCTATCAGCAAACAAACCTCAAGCAAATTACCATACTTCTAGACTTTTATAAAAGATCCACTCCTTCCCAAGAAGTCACCCGATATCAACACTTGCATAACAGAAGGCTATCACAATGGCGATAAAGTGAAGTTACACAACAGCAAGCATAGGCAAAGTTACAATAATACAACCCAATGTACTTCCATTTCAGTATCAAAGTGCAAGGTTTTAACCCTGTGCTACTCACGACATTAACTCTTTTTAAAGGATCCGCTTTTCTACAAAAATTCACAGCATAATACCAGAAGATAAAAATGTAGTCACTATCTTTTAAGTAAGCTGAACATATTCCCTTTGTAAAATCAAGTAACAACATTATTCTTTTCCAAACGCTCAAGTTTGCCTAATTTCAAATGCTCAAGTTTCTCATTTTAGAAAGGTTTGCATAACTCATAGTCTTAATCTCTTTAAAACAATTGAGTAAGTGGCTATATGTCTTGTCAGACGTTGAACTAGTTTATTCTATTTACTGACAATCTTATTACACAATGACCGTACGATCTAGGAAATGTAATACATTTCTGTCTTATCTTAGCTTCATGGATAGGAGTTTACTCTTTTTGGTTTTAATAACAATTTGTTATTTATCGATACAACTTTTCGCTATTATTAGCGCCAGGGGCCAGGGTTTGTTTCGACACTCTATTCTCATTTCCAAATCAATAAAACATTATTCTTTTAAAACCAAGTAACTTTCATTACTCGCTGAACGAGGTTTCACAACACTTTTAACAAATGTTAATTACATATAAAACAAGTAAGTCTCTTATCTTTCAAGATCAAGTCTCTTAAACTTCTACAATCAATAAACCAATCTTTTACTTACATGAAGTCGCTATAACTAACTTCCCATAAAGCTATTATAACACCCTATGTTTTAAAACCAACCAACTCATTTAAAGATACTACGTATCGCCTACCGTACTACATAGTTTACAAAGCATCATGCTAGAAGGATGGGAAGCAGGTGTCACATACCTCGCGACGACATTCTCATAATACAAAACGCCCACGCATCACAAAATCTGGCTTAGCCTTTTCCACTCTTCAAGTAGAATCACGCCACTCGCAAAGCATTTCCACCTATAAGGCCACAAACGCTCATTAACTTCTAACCGCACTTCGCCCATATCTCTACGAGAAAATTCAAGAAGACTTCCCTCCCGCAATGCAACAGGTAAATCTCTCCTCTATCGAGGCGGCTACCAAGCCAACTACAGGCGACGCCTAACCGGACGATACAATTTCTACTATACAAGAATACCCGCGGAAGCTTCATCACATACACAAATTCTCTATGTAATTACGCTTCTCTTCTCTTTATATTCGTGCTTAAGTCAAAAGACACGCAAGAAAGGTATGTTCGGTTCTATATATAGTATACTTCAACTATATAATCCTACAACATGTAATTTCCAATTACAATAAGTGGGACAAGAATATTTACTCGATAAGCCCAAAATTATCCAAGTTATAATGTCGGTAGAGCAAGGTTTAAATCTCTACTCCGTCATGCTCCAAACAACCCTCAAGTTCTAACCAACTTCTACTTAAAATACTTCCAACCAACTATGAGATTTCCTTTAGGGTTCTGGGCTTGAGACTAAAAGGACAAAAGGTAGTATTTCCTGACTCTAATGTGATAAGAGGTAACTTCTTGGAATACTACAAGGTAAAGGCTTAAGGTATTTGGGCATTATAACAATACTGATGAGTATTTCAATACCACAAAAGGGTGTATATAATACTTAAACAACTAAAGCTAGGGGCTCTCGGCCAGGAGCACTACCATGGGAGGGTACCCTCTCCTCACAAGGCCACTCAAAGGGAATGGGGGGAGAGGCTTTGGACCCAACACCTGATGAGAGAGGAGATTTCCAAGACTTAGAATGAAATGAGGGATGAAGAAAACCTTCAAGCAAAGGGGTATTTATAGACACCAACGGACAAGATCAAGCCATGTATAGGGCAAGTGGATGGCCAAGATTGGCACAAGTGCACCACTAACCTACTCCCTTAAATCCTCACAAAACAAAGACCCATGCAAAAAGGGCCTCAAAACCTCCTAGCGTGGCCCTCTTTACCGTCCCAACGAGGGTGACAAGTGTCACCCTCCCTCAACCAAAAATGTTCCAACGCTTCGCCTGAAAAAAAATCTTAAAAATACAAAACGACATAAGCGGAATTTTCCCCTTAAATAGCTTAGTAAAACGTTCGCCGGGGTCAAAAACGACATTTTTAATTTCCGAAAATGTCAAGTACGAAATTTCAAACATGCCTAACTTTAAGTCTCAAATTGCCCATTTATGACGCCCCACGTATATACTCCGGAAATACGCAGTATAACATTCTCCTCGCCGAAACGTTCGTCACGAATGTTCACTTCTCGAGCGGTCACTATATTGGGGAATTCCCCTCCCCACAACGAGTTGCCAGCCTTGGGCGGCTTGGCCGCGAAATAAATACACGTTCTCTTCGCTTCCTTGCTCGTCGTCGCGATACCGCACACTGTCACTTTGCCGCGGAGGTTCTGGTGTCACTCGTGACTCCAATGAATGATGCCGAACTTCGTGCGATCCCCGAGGTTCTAGTATCTGCTCAGGGCGGTACCATACATCGGCGGTCGTACGCCAGTTCTGAAAGCTGTGCGTCGCTACCTGCATCAGCGCATTTTACTAACCTCGATCTTAACTTTAAGGCCATTCCCCGCCGAAACTAACCGCTTCGGTCGAATATATCCGCGAACTCATAATGATGGTCCGCCTCAAAGCGGGAGCTAGCACCCTCGTGACTCCTACCACCCGGCGCGTGGGGTACCCGAGCGACTCCACTTTGAACCGGTTGCGGTCGCCCGTCAGACCGCAAATAACCCGACCAACAATCGGCGCCAACACTTGCTCCTCAAGCGGAACAATGCTTACCTAATCCAGTCATGAAGCTACCACTTCCCATCTCGCAGCGTTTACCATGGACTTATCACGAATAGCCAATTCCTACCGCGTCTTGTTATACCCCGTATTTCGGGGTATGTCGTGAGGACGTCTGTAGAAATTTGAGCCTTAAAGTTAGGCAAGGTTCGAAATTGTACAATTAACTACCAAAAGTCGTTTTTGTGACTAAACGTTTCCACGACTTTAGCCGTAAAGGGGAAAATTCCATTTATCTCGATAATATTTTTTGCGATTTTTAGGAGGCGGCGCTGTTTGGACCAAGGAGGGTGACAAGTGTCACACATACGTGGAGGCAGAGTTGAATGACAGAGGGACGAAGGGTCAAGGGTTAGGTAGGATATTTTTGTGCAAGCTGGTGTGAGTAGATGGATAAGGTACACATAATGGTGGAATCCTAGCCTCTACACTTTTCAACCACTTGGATTAATCTTGGCCATTGGTTGGCCCGTTCTTGGCCTATAAATACCTGCATAGCTGACTAGCTTCGTCCTACAAATCTTCACAAGTTTTTGAGAGAATCCTCCATACTCCATACTTGCTTGTTCTCAAATCCCAGAACACCTTTCTCACATAACCTTGAGGCCCTGTGAGCCCCAGCAACCCTTTGTGGTGCACAGCTCCCTAGCCAGAAATTGCCACTCCTAACTGAATTGTTTCGTACATAATACCCGTTTCGTAGTATACGTAAATACTCTCCTAGTATTGTTATAATGCCCAAATACTTTCAACCCATGCTCGCCATAGTTAGAAACTTTCCAAAGTACCGCACATACAAAAGCCAGTAAAATACTATTATACTTCCTCAGTCAGCAAACCACCTAAAACTTAAGGAAAACCGTGAGTCGGTTGAAGCCATGTTAGAAGTAGAGATTAGTTAGAACTTGAGCGTTGAGTTGGAGGCGGAGGTTGGAGTATGCGCGGAGTAGGAGCTAAAGCCTTGCACCAGAGATCTGGCTTAATATAAACTTCGGAGCAATTTCCTTGGGGCTTACTCGAGGTAAACATTATTGACATACTCATTGTAATTGGAAATTACATGTTATGCAGGAGTATATAGTTAAGTATACTATATATAGAAATGAGCAATAGTTAATACTTGTGATGTCGTTTTGACTTAAAGCCTGAATAATGCTTTACTAACATCGTATCTTTGCGACTGGCTCTGAATTTTAAGAAGTGGCTGACCTTGTAATTACATGGGGGCGTATTACGGTCAGACTTGTGTAGTATGCAGGTATTACATGAGTAGTAGAATTGTACCGCGTCCGGTTAGGACGTGCGAACCCACCGGGTACCTGGCAATGATCGGCTTCTCGATGGGGAGGAGTGCTGGGAATTTTTACGTAAGATGATACATTGAGATCTAAGATGTTAGTTAATGGAGTGCCTTGTGGCCTCTATGGGATTGAATATCTCGTGTGGCGTGTCTACTTGGGCTTAGGCTGTGTCGACGGTTTGGCCAGGAGTACTTGGGCGCTGCTATTAGTCGGTCCAGAATGTCGTCGCGGTATGTGGAACCCTCTTCCTCTGTTCCTGGCGAAATGATATGTGGTATATTATGTAGAAGACGGTAGGCGTACGTGTGTTTTAATGTATTTGATTGGTTTGAAACATAAAGTGCCGCTATAAATCGGCTTTATGGAGAGTTAGTTATAACGACTATGTAGGTAAGAAAATGCTTTTGTAGTTTCAAAGGGTAACTGATTTGACTTATAAATCTGATTTGATGTGTAGTAATAAAGAACTTGAAGTGTTTCAAAAAGACCTTTTTGAAAGACAGGCAGTATCTTGGCTTTGGAAAAACATAAGAGTCAGATCACTAGGCTTTGTAGGAAGTTAGATATAACGATCTTAAGAGTGATAAAAAGAATGGTTCTTCGATTTTTGAAAGATAAGGAGCTTGACTTAATGGTATCGATATGAATTTGTTAAAGTGTGAAACCTCATTCATAGTAACGAGTAATTTCGGTTTTAAAAGGAATAATGTTTTACTCGATTTCTAAATCAACGAGTATCGACAAACCACCGCAGTCAGTTAATAAAGGAAAATGCATTGAATAATGAAGTATGGTATTAAAACCAAGTAGAAACCTCCATCCGCATGTGGCTTGCATTTAGACAAAAATGATATTACATTTCCTAGATCATGGCTGCTTAATAAGATTGATTATAAACAAGAATAAACCTACTCACATATAAGCATATATGTTTCTCAAACGCTTAAAGGAGAATTATGTTTTGAAGGATTAAAACTACGAACTACGAAACCTTTCTAAAACGAAACTTCAGCATTTGAAATTAGTAAACTCGAACGCTGGAAAATAAGTGTCATACTGATTCCACAAAGAAAGCATTCTGGCTTCATTTAACAATGTTAGTCACTCTCTATTTTTATACTACTGCATCGGGTGACCTTGTAAAAGAAATGGATCTTTAAAAGGAATTTAACGACGAGTACTTAGGTTAAACCCGACTTTACTAAAACTAAAAGTACTTTCAGTCAGGTATAACTTGCCTATGCTTGTTGTCGCTAAGCTTCGCCGGCGCTTTCATGTTGCTGTAAAAGTTTGCTCATGCTTGCTGTTGTGAAACTTGCCTTATGCTTGCTCGTGATAGCTCATGTATTTCAGACTTCGCTACCTCTCAACAACGAGGACCTGGCTGACGAGCTGGCGAACGATTCTACACCGAATTCCACGAGACGGGCGCGCGCGTGGACACGATTTCATCGGATTACGCCAATCGAGTCCCGCTGAGATTGGCAGGACACGATTCCATCCGATTATACACCGGAAGTCCCACGACGGGCAGGAACGATTTCATCCGATTATACACCGAATCTCCCACGGACGGGCACGGACACGATTTCATCCGCTATCATACGCCCCGCTTTTATATGTATCATTATGATTTTTACTTACATTTTTTACGCCACATACTTGGTGCATGTTGTACCGACTTCCTGGGCGTTTACGCCACAGGGCGACATCGGTCATGATCTCGCCATAGATCACAGCCACGCGTCGAAGCTCCCATTTTTCGAGGCTATCTTTTGCATAAGCACTGAATCTGTAGATTCTTATAATATCTGTGGGTATGGCGGGCCTCGCCCCAGCCATAGCTCGTTGTAAAATCTTAGAGTGTCCAGAGTAATCACTACAAGTGTGGCTTGCAAAAAGAGAACCGTCGTATTTATGTATATACGGCGTAACCGCTGGGTCGGCCTGCTTATTTATCTTGTTCTAATTCATGTTCGCGTTTTATTTCCGCCATTTTCTCGGCGTTGTATCACTAGGTGCCCGGTATCGCTCACGCCCGTTCGGTCGTGACAAAGCGTATCGCAGAGCAAAGCAATTTTCTGAAAGGCTCCATGCACTGCGGTTCGTAGTCTCGATTATCGTGTTGTGCACCACATCTATAATCGAGGCTGGCAGGGACATTTAGATTGGTTTCCATTCTCTCATTCTCGAGATCGCGCCTCAGAGTCACATGGAGGCTGGACCCTCTCGACGTATTCTCCTTACCGCTACGCCTCCGCGTAGTGCAAACCCAGCCTGTACGGGCAAATGCAGGGAGCTTCTGAGATACGTAGGGAGTGACGGTGGCGCAGCCCGGCCGTCGAGACAAGCAGCTCGACGGCGAAGTCTCAAGGGACGCCACAACACCAGAAGCTTAGTCAGCAGAAATGTCACGAGACTACGCACTGAGCTCCGGCCCCACACCGGGAGCATTTAGATGGTATAAGGAGATGGTTTTACATCGCCGTGGTCGGGCGATATTTAGGATAGGCTGGATGCGCAGCTCAAATCCCGCAGAGCACCCGGAAGTTCACCCTCTCGGCGATAGCCGAGGCTGGGCGACTTTCTCTGAAACAGAACGCCAGCCGTTCTAATGGATCGAGTCGCAGGACGACTTCTCGTGAGTTTATCCGATAAACACATCGGATCGCGAGAGTGATCAGAGTCCGGGAGGCGCAGTCGGTGTATTGTTCGTGATCACCGCGTGATAACGCTGACCGGTTTGATTCGAGTCGTCCTTAAGAGCACGCACTTCCACCGTATCACTGACGCAGTTCTCGCGGTTTTCTGTATTACTTTGCCCCTCTACAAACGCAGGAGGGCTCAAACACAGATTTTTGACGCCGAGGCAGTGATCGCGATCGCTAGGGAGAGTACAATGCGGAGTTCACCTCATTAGCCTTTATGTCTACCGTAGCCGGGAGCATTTGATGGCAGTACACCGCTTACTTCACCTGGCCGGACGACATTTACAGAGGCTTCAGACGGTAGCCTTCGTACCGCACGGGACATTGCCCGCACGCAAGCTCATGCACTAGGGACGTGGAGGCACGAGAGGTCGACTGAATGACCGAGATCGCAGGAAGAGGCCGTAATGCCAGGTCCTCTGGTAACTTTGGCGCGACCGCCAAAGAAGTTAGCCTAGTTATGTACCTCCACCGCATAAGAGTGGTCCCCGCTACCGATCGCTCAGGTATCTGGAGCCGGCCGTAGCCCAGGCTTCTCGTTCACGATATACATGGTTTCTAGCCACGGCCTGTGTTTTCCTCTCGGGGCCACAGACGATGCGTACGCCATCCCGGGAATGTCAGCTCTTACTGGTGCTTTGTTTTTCCCGCGTCAGGGCCATATGCGATTTGAGGAACTGTCCTAAGAGGGAAGGATGCAAAACGTAATGACTCACCATCGTCGCGCCGGCGTGTCACCGCCTTCTACAATGCATACTCGCAGGTGTGCTACGGACAGAGCGAAATGCAGATCTTGTGTATATCTCAACTCCTCTAGAGATTTGTATGCATTATATAATGACCTTCTTATCAGGTGGTGCTACTGCTCGGGATAGCGTTATGTCAAGGCTGCGAGTTAGAAAGCATGGTTAGTTGAAAGGATATGTGGCTGGCAAATGGAAAGCTGCTAACTCAGGGAATATTTCATGCCGAGGCCTTAGAGGTGTAGTCATCTCACTAAAAGATTTTACTGCTAGTTCATTAACACTTGGTTTATGATAAACGTGTTTCCGGATAATTTTCGCAAAGGTAAAACGGAAGCGGTAGCTTATGACTCAGTAAGATTGTTCCGATCGAAACAAGAGCGTGATGCTGTTGTTGGTCGGGTCACTACGTTAGCGGGCCAACCCGCGGGCCTGCTTCGAAAGGGCCGCCTCGGGTGGTCCCGCCAGCGGTAGTGGTCACGAGGTGCTAGGCCCAAGTTTAGTCGACCATCGCATTTAGTTCGTAGCGTGTTCACCGTAAGAGACGCAAGGCCGAAACGCCTTTACGAAGATCGTTAGTAAGACAGCCAAGCTGGAGCGCGTGGTGGACCCAAGGTTTTGAAATCAAGTGACGCATCGTTGCGTACGATACTCGTAAGAGTTCGTTGTTCGGAAGAGTACGACGAGTAAGGGTAGAGGCGGAATGACTGGTGGCGACAGATACGACTACTTCGTGCGGTGAGTATGGCGCATGATGTATATTTTTGACCTCGGGATCGCACGCAGTCCGGCACCATTTGTCGGGTCACGGAGCGCATACCTAGAACTCGCGCGCAGCGACAAAGCCAGGATAGAGGTGTTTCCTCGTGACTGGATGTGGGTATTTGCGCTGCAGCCGTGTGGGCTGTGCTGCGTGATCGTTCGTGAACATAGAGTCAAGACTATAACGCGCATGTTTTGTTTTTGGAGCAAGGAACATTCGGACGCATCGTCAAGTGAGGGGAGAATGTTATACCTCGTATTTGTGGTATGTACGCGAGACGCACGAGAAATGATTTTAAAGCAAAGTAAGGTTCGGAATTGTACATAACTACCAAAAGGAGTCGCTTTTTCGACAACGCTTCATTAACTTTCAGGAAAATTCCGCTTATGTTTAATAATATTTTTGATTTTTCCGAGAGACGATTATTTTGGGACTGAACCGGGAAAGGCGACAAGGCCACCTCTACATCGGGGCTCAGTCAATTCGCAGCGGACGAAAGGCCGGGCCGGGTTAGTAGATATTTTGCAAGGGCGGCATGGATAAGTACATACGGTGGAATCCTAGCCCTACACCTGGGTTTCTAACACTGGATTAATTCGCCATTGGTTGGCCATTTCGACCTATAAATAATTTCCCTTCGAAGACTTCTTCATCCTAAAATCTTCCTAAGTTTTCTCAAGATCCTCCTCTCCCTCTCTCGCTGTTCTCGCCCAAACACCACCCCTCTCCCCTCTCGCTCCTCACAACCCCCTCGCCACACAAGTGTCTCTAGCCGCAGGCACCCCTAGCCTAGTTGTTTTAAGTGATAATACCCATTTTGTGGAATAGAAATACTCTCCTAGTATTGTTATAATGCCCAAATGCACTTTATCCAGTATGCATTGGTAATACTTTTCCAAAGTATACTTTTATCTGAAGCCAGTAAAAATACTATTATACTTCCCTCGGTCAAATACCAAAACTTGAAACCTCAAGGAAAAAACCTTCACATGCTCAATCGGTTGAAGTGTTAAGTAGAGATTGGTTAGAACTTCTAAGGTCATTGGTTGGAGCGGGTTACTTGGAGAGCGCGCGCAGGTAGTGAGCTAAACCTTGCTCGGGATCGGCATATATAAGCTCTCGGATAATTTTTGGGCTTATGGGTAAACATTCTTGACATTTCGTAGAATTGAAATTACATGTTGGCAGAGAGCCTATGAATTAAGTATACTATATATGGCGGAGCAATATAGTTATGCGGCAATGTCTTTTCGGACTTAAGCTCCTCGAATAATACTTACAGCGATGTCTTCGCGACTTCTAAGCACCGAATTTTTAAGAGTAAGGCGAGGCAATCCGTAATTCACATGGGAGTGACATTACAGGTAGATCTTGTGTAGTATTCATCGTGAGTAGGGTGTACACGTCAGGTTAGGCGTGCAGCCCACGGGTTGGCTTAGTGTAGGCCTGCGATAGGGAGGTACTTGCCCGAATTTTACGTAAGATATTCTACGATTGAGGTCCCCAAGATGTTAATAGCGCCTTCGTGGCCTACTCTGTAAAGTTGAAATACTCACGTGTGGCGTGGTCTCGCGGCTTAAGGTGTAGCCCGGCGGTTTGCGAGGTAACGGGCGCTTTGCTATTAGTCGTGTGAATCGTCGCGAGGTATGTGAACCTCTTCCTATACACATTCTAGCATGATATGTGTAGTAACTCATGTAATCTACAGTGAGGCATCATTAACGGTTTAATATTATTTGATTGGTTTGAAAACATAAAGTGTTATAACGGCTTTATGGGGGTTAGTTATACTTGACTTTAATGTAGGTAAGAAAATGCTTTTGTAGTTTCAAAGGGTAATGATTTGACTTATAGCAGTTTGTGTACGTAGAGTAATAAAGAATCTTGAAGTGTTTCAAAAAGACGCTTTTGTTAAGAGTAATATCACCAGGCTTTGAAAATATAAGAGAGTTGTACTAGCTTTATGGGAAGTTAGGTATAACGCATCTTAAAGTTGATAAAAAAAAAGAATGGTTCTGCATCGATTTTTTGAAGATAAGTTAGTACTTGACTTAATGGTATTGATATGAATTTTATTAAAAGTGCGAAACCTCATTAAGTGATAATGATGTACTGGTTTTAAGTGCGAATAATATTTTCTTGATTTCGAAATCCGAATGAAGTATCGACAAACGCTACATGACAGTAGCTAAGTATTAAAGAAAATGTATTGAATAATGAAGTATGGTAATATTAAAACCAATTATAAACCTCTATATCGTGAAAAATGAATGACGACAAAATGATATTACATTTCCTAGATCGCTATTTGCATTAATAAGATTGATTATAAGCAAGGAATAACCTACTTTGCATATCATATATGTTATTTATGCCACAAAGTGAGTTAGGAGTATGTATGCGCACAGGGAGCGTCATTTGAGAATCCCCGGCTGCAGAAAGATTGAAAGGAAGAAGAGCTATGCGATTTTCCCAATTGAAAAGTTTCGGCTTTTTTGAAGAAAAAGGTTAGTTAATGGGAATTGGATTCCCCGGTTTTGGTATCCGACTTCGGAATATTAGAAAATTATGGAATTTTATTTTGAAAATAGTCAGCTGTGGGGCCTGGGAGAATTCTGATTTCGCTATTAGAGCCCACATTGCTTTCGAGATTTGGCCATTATGGATATTTTCCGGAAGATGTTTTATTTTTGGGCCAATACTGCGAGGTGTGCGACACGTCACCCAGCCTAGGTAACTTGGCTCTCGATAATGGCATTTGGCGCACAACACCGGTTGCCAGAGTCGTTTTTATTGGCGAAACGTTTCTTTAATATTAACTTACGGAGTGAAAATTCGGCTATGTCTTTTTTCTTATTTTTGGATTTTTCAGAGAGAATGAACTTATTTTGGACCAACGGTAGTAGGCACTTGACGCCGCCTCTCATTGGTGAAACAAGGTGGGCGGCCCTTGGACCGATTTGGGAAAGCAAGTGCGAGATATTTTTCGTAGATATTTTGTGTACAGGTGGCTAGGTACACATGGGTGAGATACGCTAATCTGGCCCTACACTTGCCTATAACTTGTGGTGTAATCTGGCCCGTTGGTTGGCTTTCACTTGACTTTATAAATACCCCCTTTGAAGACTAATTCATTCACAAAATTGCCTAGAAAGTCATGAAAGCCTTTCTTCCCTTGTATAGTGTAGTGGCCGCTCTTGGTACGAGAAAGCACCCTGTACCTGGTGTTCTGCAAGTAAATTTACCACCAGCAGTTGGTAGAAATACTCTCAAAAGTATTGTTAGTAATGCCACTAATACCTTAGCCATTATACCTTGTAGTATTCTAAGGTTATACCTATACAAAAGCCAGTAAATACTATTATACTTCCCAATCGTCCCACAAACCCGAAACCTCAGGAAAATCTCCATGATCAGATTGGAGTATCGTGGTGTAGAAAGTTGGTTAGAACTTGCTACAAGGCGGTGGTTTGTAGGCGGGTTGGGCGCTGGGGTTGGAGCTAAGCGTTGCCATAAGGATCGACATTTACATTGCCGGATAATTATGGGCTGCTCCGAGGTAATTATCTTGTCCTTATTGTAATTGGATATTACATGTACGTAAAGGGAGGAATATATAGTTGAAGTATACTATATATATGGTACTCGAACTTAATGTCATGTGGCAATGTCGTGGACTTAAGCACGAATAATAAGAAACCTTTTCGAAGAAGAAGTGCGAGCGTAATTACATGGGGTGTATTCTGATGGGCGCATTATTGGCATGTTGGTAGAATTGTACGTCAGTTGGCGTATAGCACTGGTTGGCTTGATGGCAGAGGCCAGTTAGAGAAGGAGGAGATTTCTGTTTGTTCTGAGAGGAGAGTCTTTACCAGCCTTACGTAGAATGTTCTCTGATGTTAATAAGCGCATACTTGTGGCCTTATAGGTTGAAGTGCTACGTGTGGAATGATCATGACTTAAGGAAGTAGCCCATTTGTTTGGAGAGCGTTTTGCTGTTAATCGATGTTGTGAGAGTGTGTGAACCTCTCCCCTGTCTCTTCTAGCATGATATGTGTGAACTATGAATGCGGTAGAGCGTACATGTGCTAAATGTATTCGATTGGTTTAAAACTATAAAGTGTTATAGCGACTTTGCTGGAGTTGATTATAACGACTTTTGCTTAGATAAAGAAAAACACTTTGTGGTTTTTAGGTAAATGATTTGTTTATAAGCGGCTTGATGTGTGATTATAAAAAGAAGCAGAGTATTTCAAAGATTTAGAAATGGATTTTGAATGTCTGGTTTGAGAACTTAAAAAGGTTATGCTAGCTTTATGGGAGATTGGTATATGACTTAAAAACGTTTCACGATTTTGGAAATCGGGGATGTGTATCGACAAACCAACTGCGGCGTTAATAAAGGAAATGTTTTGAATAATTAGAAGTATTATTAAAACGTTAGAAACTTCGTGCATAGAAGCTAGATGAGACAAAATGATATTTCCTAGATCATGAACTTTTGTAATAAGTTGCTATAAACAAGAATATCCTGCAATATAAGGCTTATGGCTATAGGAGTTGTTTAAAGAGAATTGTATTAACCCCAATAAATAAAGCTATGACTCCCCAGGAAGCACTTTCTAAAATAAGAAACGTGAACATTTGAAATTAGGCAAGCAGGCGTTTGGAAGAAATAATGTTGTTACTTGATTTTACAAAAGGCCAAGTATTTGATTTACTTAAAAAGGCGATTCACTCTACATTTATACTCACAGGTGTTGTGTGACTTATGTGAAGTAGGAACGGATCTTTTAAAAGATTTGAGTGTATGAAATGCGTTGAGGGTTAGATACTTTCGAACTTGTTAGTAGAAAGTACCTTGTGTAGATAACCAGTTGTATTGGTTTGCTTGATAGCCCTTGTAATACTTTTCTTGTTAATTTGTCCAGTAAACATGTTAGGATCTTTACTTGTATTACAGTATCTTGTGATTATTACAGGGTCATTTCTTGCTGTCTTTATTTGTAAAATCAAGTCCATTGTCTTTGTTAATATATCACCTGCCCATCATTGTGTATCACGAAACTTACCACCATCAGTCTTGGAGGTCTATCGGCCTATCACGGTCACTTGAAGAGACTATCTTTGGCCGCGGTATGCTCGAGTTGGCCGTCATTCAGGCGTTTAACTGATCGAGGGTCCCTATACGGTCCCCGAGGGGCTATCAAAGTCTTGAGGGCTATGCGTTTGCAAGTCCGGGGCGGATACGAGTTGGGCGCCTTACGTCGCGAGGTATACCTCGGTGGTCACCAGGGCCGGGAAATCGGAATACGCATAGATGCATGTGTGACTATGCGGAGCTGCGAGTTCGAGAATAAGCCTTGGTAATGCGGGCGATGGCGGCGATCTGTGTTGCGGTCTAGAGAGACCTGCGTGATACAGGTTTGTAGCATTTGTGAGTCTTTGAGGGTCTTAGTGATGGCTATGCCGTGCCCACCGTCTGTGCTTGTGTGATAAGCTTTAGGCGTGAGTCCTGACTTGACATGGCGCTTGGTGTTGTGAAGCTGTAGTTTGGTTATCATACATGTCTCACCTTTATACAGAGCTACTATGATTTGATTCTGATGTGCTTCTGATTCCACATACTTGGTATGTGTATCTTGACCTCGCCCGAAGTAGCAGTGTCTGCGCGAGTTGAGAGTACATCGATGCGTTGATCCACAAGCTCTGGGAGTCTGATTGGTGATTGTTGGGCTCATTCTCAGGAGCTTATCGGTGGTATAGTCCACAATAAGTAGCGTAGTGTTTACATTAGGTTTGGCGGGGCCCATCGCGCGCCGCATTGTGTCGTATCGTGCGAGAATTACAGTAATGCTGGTAATGGCGAGGAGTTGGTAAAAAGGATCGTATTCTGTTTGTAAGTTGATGGTTATATATGCCGGCGAGGCAGAGTTTCCTGATTATTGTTTTATGTTTACATTATCTCATGTTGTTGTTTGTATTCATTTGATTACTGATGTTGTCCCTTTAGGGTGCGAGGCGAAGGCGCGCAGTCACGAACTGATTCGGGTCGTGACAAAAGTAGTATCGAGCGATTAATCCTCGGAAAGTGTCCTGAACCGTATCAGTAGAGTCTTGATTATCGAGGTGTTATTGCCACACCAATAATCGGGGAGAGGCCTAGATATTTAGGATGGTTCTATTCTTCTCACTCTGAGATCGTGCCTTAGAGTGTGTGGTAGTTGATTCCCTCGGCAGAAATTGGCTGCCATGTTACACTCGTCGAACCTTTGAGCCAGAGGCGGCGGCCAGGCTGAAGTAGAGGATTGGGGAGGGTGGCGAGGGCACGAGGCCGTCATTACCGAGGTAGTGCTTCGTTGGGGTTTCTGTGGCGTCACTGGCGGGCGAGTTTAAAGCGTGGCGGCGGCGATGTTCTGCTGGCCATGATATATGACGCCAGTTCCTGGCGGGAGAGCGAGAATATAGTGCAGAGACAACCTTGTTACTAAACATGGATTTGGCTGCCGGAGTATCTGGAGTATCGCGAAGTCTTGATGACTACCTGAAAGGTTGTGCAAGAGTAATCGCCGATTGGGGAAAGCGAGCATGGCACATTATGCGGGCTTATTATCGCGCGGCAATGAAAGCAGTAAGTCAGCCAGGTTAACGAGGAGCTGACAGAAGAAGGGCGGGCGGCAAGGTCGCTTCGATAACACAAGGTAGTATACGCCCAGTGCGCTATGTTACGATGGCGATTGTGTTAACCCAGATTGTGATTAGAAATCGCGGAGTGGAGTTAGCAAGGTAAAGATTTTGGAGGATAAGTGTGAGCCTTAGAGCTTTATACGCCAAAGACCCTTAGAGTAAGGCCATCTCGGTAGAAACGTATGTTTATGTTTGATACTTATAGGAGTGCATAGTGCCGCGTGAAACATGTTTAGGATAAGTCACATAGCAGTATGAAATGAAAAGAGAGGTAGTTGAGCTAAGAAGACGTAGAAGTTTTGTCAACATGTTTAAATGAATTGTTTTCGCCCGGGAGATGGTATTTTCTAGCCTTGGAGTCGGAGTTGAGGCTACGTGCGGAGTCAGCCCGCGGTAGAGTTTGGTGGTGGGAATCAGTTTGCATTGGTCCTCTTTGTGTTAGGGTCGTAGAATTATTAGGCCCATGTTTGGTGCTTGGCGTGCAAGTTAAGTGGATGCGTTAGGCGGTGATGGGCGATGAGAGCGACCTATATTCTTGGTCGAAGTCGTTCCCTAGGCGGTCTGTTGATGTTATCGGATTTGTGAGGTTGCAGGGTACTACCTTCGCACTATGCGAACCTTGATGGAGCCAGTCTGTTGTTTCTCTTTAGGAGTTTGCGAGCGGGGCTAGGGAGCTTCGGGTAGTCCGCGTGTCGCATTCGCCCTCGGGCGATGTTTTGATTTGAGGGTATTTGTAAGAGATCGTTATCTCCCGGTTGGGAGTGTTTAAGCTACCGTTTCGGTGTTGGATGTCGTCTTGTAGCGTATATAGGCAATGCAGAAGATTCACGTCCGATTAGTTTCAATGTTAGCGAGGAGTTGAATGTTAGTTCGGGCTTGTTCCAGCGGTGTGGATTAGTGAAGAGCATCTGAAAAGTTCTGGCGGCTCGAGAGGAATCGTGCGGATGTCGGCCCAGCGAAAGCGCTTAGAAGTTGGAGTTGGCGGTCGGTCTTCTTGAAAGTACCACCGGGCCGGTGTGGCGAGTTTGAAGCAGGAAGACTTGCGGTGCTTTGGGCGCTGTGGCATTAAGTATGAGAAGAATAAAACGGAGTTCTTATATATGTTAGCATTCTTGTCAAACTTAGGAGGAAGGGCGTCCGATCTTCGTATTGTTATGATCGGGAAAGTATCGAAAGATCATCGGGAATATCCCGATTAATGATGACCACGTGCGAATGGCCAACCGTTTGGAAAGCTGGCAAATGTCGAGAATGTGTAGAAGTTAGAGTGTCACGAGATCCTCTGGATACCCTTAATGACGAAGTGCCATTTGACAGATTAAATCGGACGAGGCTCATAGTAAAGTATTCAAAAAGTGATATCAGACTAAGGAAATATATTTTGACCCAGGAAGAGGTATTTGTGGTGATGTAAGTGCTGTGGACTTAGATGTAAGTTGTAGTGTTTCCATGGCAGTATGGCGAGGATTGTTCTCGTAAAGTATAGTGAGTGCAGTTATGTTGAAGCACGTTTGTTTGAGACTTGAAGGAGCATTCGGGACGAATGTTTTCTAAGGAAGGGAGAATGTTATACCCGTAGTTCTAGGAGGTATGTATCACGAGGGCGTGCATCACGAGAATACAGCCGAGAAAGGTGGAAAGGAAAGAAAAGCGATTTTCCGCGGAAAAGTTCCGGTTTTGTGAAGGAAAAAGGTTCGTTAATGGGAATTGGATTCAGATTTGTGTCGGACTTCCTGGAATATTAGAAAATTGGAATTTTATTTCCGAATGGTCACGTGGGCTGCGGGAAAATTCTGATTTTGTGGGGCCGCATTGTTTTGAGATTTTGGCCATTGGATATTTTTGGAAGATGTTTATTTGGGCCAATGAGGAGGGTGACGTGTCACCCCGCTACAAGTGGCCAGAATGGCATTTATTTTCTTTTAGGTTGCAGAGTGCGTTTTTTTACGTGAAGCGTTTTACATAACTTGCGAGGGGAAAATTCGGCTATGTCTTTCTTATTTTGGATTTTTCAGAAACAGACATTTGGACCAACGAGAGCGACCGCCAGCACCCTCTCATTGGTGAAACAAAGTCAGAGAAGTGACCGCGGGCGTTGGAAGGCAAGTGGAATGTTTTGGTAGATATTTTGTGTGTGCAAAGTTGGCTGGTACACATGGGTGAATCTTGGCTACACTTGCCTAACATAGTGTAATCTTAGCCCATTGGTTGGCTTTCACTTGACCTATAAATACCACTGCTGAAGACTAATTCATTATAAATTACTAAGTCTTGAAGGCTTCTTCCTTCCCCCTTAGTGTAGTGGCCGCCCCGGCCGAAAATGCTACTTACTGCAACAGGGTGTTCTCGTCAAGTGCCCACTGCTGGTTGAGAAATACTCTCAAAGAAATATTGTATAATGCCCTAATACCTTAAGCCGTATACCTTGTAGTATTCTAAGGTTATACATCTGAAGCCCGAAATACTATTATACTTACGTGGAGTCACCAGCAGAAACCCTAGGAAAATCTCCATAGTGGTTGGGTATTGTGTAGAAGTTGGTTAAAACTTCTAAGGGTGGTTTAGAGCGGGTTAGGTAGCTGGAGTTGGAGCTAAGCGTTGCTAAGGATCGGCATTTATACTTGGATAATTATCAATTGCTCAATTAATTATCTTGTCCTATTGTAATTGGATATTCGTGTTGTGTGAATATATAGTTGAAGTATACTATATATATAGTCTTTTAGACAATGTTGTGGCAATGTCAGCGGACTTAAGCACAGATAATAAGAAACCTTTTTCGAAAAGAAGTGTCTTGGCCCCGTAATTACATTGGGGCATTATTCTGGTAGACGTGTAACTCTGTGAGGTAGAATTGTACGTCGGCGGATTGGGCGTGTGCCCCCAGGTGAAGCCAGTGGTGGCCCACAGTTAGAGGAGGAGATTTCTGCGACTGCGGGAGGTCTTCTTAGAATTTTACGTAGATGTTACGATGTTAATAAGCGCGCTTTGTGGCAGCATAGAGTTGAAGTCTTTACGTGTGGAGATGATCGCGACTTAGGGATGGCCGTTTGTTTGGGCGTTTTCTTCATTGATCGATGCTCATTCGCGGTATGTGAACCTCTTCCTATCTCTTCTAGCATGATATGTGTGAACTACTTGTTGATAAAGTAGAGCGTGCACGTGTGCTAAATGTATTCGATTGGTTTAAAACATAAGAGTGTTATAGCGGCTTTATGGGAAGTTGGTTATAACGACTTTATGTAGATAAAAAAACTTTGTGTGTTTTTAAAAGGTAAATGATTTGTTTTATAAGCTTTGGCTTGATGTGTGATTATAAAGAACTTGAAGTATTTCGAGATTTAAAATCGTTTTGAAGAGAAGTAATACTTGGTTTTGAGAACTTAAGAGTTATCACTAGCTTTATGGGAAGTTAGAGGTATAACGGCTTAAGAAACGTTTTCACGATTTTGGAAATCGGGGATGTGTGTATCCGACAAACCCGCTGGCGTTAATAAAGGAAATGTTTTGAATAATTAAGTATTATTAAAACCGGTAGAAACTAAATCCATGCATGAAGCTAGATGAGACAAAATGATATTTCCTAGATCTGTGTTTGCTGTAATAAGATTGCTATAAACAAGAATATCCTACTCACATTATAAGGCTTATGTTTCTCAGATTGTTTAAAAGAAATTATATTCTTAAATAAATAGAAGCTATGAACTCTAAAACCTTTCACAAAATAAGAAGCGTGAACATTTGAAATTAGGCAAACTTGGGCGTTTGCCGGAAAATAATGTTGTTACTTGATTTTACAAAAGGTAAGTGTTTGGATTTACTTAAAAAACCCAGTCAACTCTTATTTTTATACTCACGAATTATTGTGCGACAATAACTGATAGGAGCGGCGGATCTTTTAAAAGATTTAGTGTATTGTATAAATCACGTTGGGGTTAGATGATCTCGAACGCGATTTAGTAAGAAAGTACGCGTGTGAACAACTTGATTGTATTGGTTTGCTTGATAGCATGTGCTAATACTTTCTTGTTGATTTGATAGAAGTAAACATGTTAAGGATCTTTACTTGTGTTGAAGTATCTTTTTGTGATTGTTGTTATGTAAGAGGGTCATTCTTTGTGCGTGCTTACATTGTGAAGGCAAGTCCATTATCGCGGTATTATATCACACTACCGCCGTATTGTATACGCAGGGCTTGCCACGCGCCAGTCACGGGTCTATCACGGCTTTATGCGGTCGCCCCGAGACTATCACGGAGCAGCGGTATGCTCCGAGGATTGGCCGTGATTCAGGCGTTGCTTTGATCGGAGATTCCATCATCACGGTCTCACGAGGGGCTATCGCGGTCCTTGAGGGAGCTATCGCGAGTGCGAGAGAGTCGGGGACGGATACGAGGTTAAGTGCACGCCGTGCGAGGTATATCCTCGCGTGCGTGGTGAGACCCAGTCGAGAAATATGTCTTATGCGAGATGCAGCGTGTGTGACCTATGCTTGGGCTACGAGAAGTTCGAGGAATAAGCGCCGCACATTGATGCTGCCGGGCGATGGCCAGCTCGATCATGTGGTACGGTCTAGAGAGACCTGCGTGATACTGATTTATGGCATTGTGATGCTGGGGGTGCTTGGGAGTGCCATGTAATCAGCTATGCCTTGCCATTACCTGTCCACAAATGGGCGGTCTGTATTATGATGACTTTGAGGGGCGTGAGTCCACACTGACTTGACATATTTGCTTAGTTGTTTGTGAGCGCCCCTTAGTTTGGTTGCTCATCGTATCTCACTGCTTTTATATATTCTACTATGATTTCCGATTCTGATATTACTTCTGATTCAGCATCGCACTTGCGTATGCATGTTATGCGACCTCGCCGAGCTTTGCGTTCATGCAGCGAGTTGGTGTCTGTCGATGCGTTGATCCTAGCTCTCGGTCGGTCCCACGGTTCGGCGTTGCTGGAAGCTCCGTTTCTCGGAGGCTTATCACTCGGTGGTATAGTCCACTTGCATGCGTAGTAAGTGTTTTACATTGGGGGGTTTGGCGGGGCCTTTTGTCCCGCCCGTTGTGTCGTGCTCATTCTTGAAAGTGCACAGTAATCTTTAGCTGTAAAGCGGGTTGGTAAAAAAAAAAAGATTAAAATTTGTTCATTTGTAAAAGAGTTGATGAAGTTATATATGTCTTAAGCCAAGTGATAAGTTTTTCCTGAATTATTGTTTTATATTTACTGTTTATCTACGTATTTATTTGTTTTATATTCAGCTTGGTCTTTACGATGTTGTGTCACTTCAGAAAGTGCGGGGTAAGGCACGATCCACGAGCCAGATTGGGAGTGCGCTGACAACATATATTTCTCAAAAGCGCGTAAAAGGAGAATTATGTTTTAAAGGATTAAAGAGCTTCATGAACTACAAAAACCTTTTTACAAATGAGAAACTTATTATTTGAAATTAGGCCCAAACTTAGGCGTTTGGAAAATAAGGTTTATTGCTTTTGATTTTACAAAGGAAGCATTTTAGTTTACTTAACAATGTTAGTCACTCTATTTTTATACTACGGGTATCGGGTTGACCTTTGTAAAGAAATGGATCTTTAAAAGGAATTTAACGTCATTAGTACTTTAGGAGTTAAAACCAGGACTTTGGCATAAAATGAAAGTACTTTGAGTTGTGTATAACTTTACTTTATGCTTGTTGTAAGTGAAACTGCGTCATGCTTGTTGTTGTAAAAGCTTGCTGTATGCTTGTTCATTGTGAAACTTGCCTATGCTTGTTGTGATAGCGCCTTTGTTTGTATTTACGTACCGCGTCTCTCGATGGGTAGGTTGATTTGTTATGAGCAGCGATTCTGCACCAGAGGTCCCACAGAGATGGGCGAGGACATGGCGTATTCTACATTTGATTATACAGTCCCGCGAGATGAGCGGGGACAACAACTCCATCCCGATTATACCATAAAGTCCGCGAGATGTGGCGAGGAACCACGTATTTCATCATGCGATTATACACCAAGTCGCAGGATAGGCGGAACCGACCGTATTTCATCCCAGAGTTTGTCAATACATGTCTCACCGCTTTATATAGACTATTATGATTTACCGTTCTGACGATGCTTTCTGATTTCTACATACTTGGTACATGTTATGTACTTGTCACGACTTAATCAGGCTCGTGACGTATTTGGTGCCGGGCACCACAAGGCACCTGGTGATACCCGACCATCGGAGAGAAAATGCGCGGAAAATAAAACATGAACATGAAATGAAGATATTATAAATAAGCAGACGGCAACGGCAACGGTTGCGCTTTCGACATATATATATATAAAGGCGTTTGAGCAGCGATTGCAATCACCCTTACAACCTATTACCCACCATGATTGCTACACGGACCTGCTAAAGATTTATCACAACAACTAGTGGCGGAGCGGGGGCCTTGCCATACCACGAGCGTGCAAGAACTTACAGGACTTCGGGTAACATACGAAAGATAAGCCTCGGCTCAGTGAACGGAGCTTCCCAACGCTGAAATGAGATCTGGCATGGGATCGAGCAGCGGGGATCTGCTTACGGTAGCATGATCTTCTACGCATGGCCTGAGCGGCCGAGAGAGTCGTTACTTACTTGGTACCAAGTATGTGAAGCGTAAATCACGTCATAATGAAATCCATAATAAGTCTATATAAAGCGAGGGAGACATGTATGATGACCAAACTATAGTTACCTGACATATAACGATTCACGTGAGAGTCGAGGACTCGCCTCGGAATTATCACCTCGTGCGGTAGAATTTCTTCCTACAGCGCTGGCGATTTACCAATTGATATGCGCAATACCAAAGAGTATACACGAACACGAGTCCCGCTGTCGTCATAAAACCGTCTGAGATTAAAGTATAAGCACAGATCCGGCCAGGTACGATGTCTGATACAATGCAACCCGCAACACGAGGCGACCGCAGGCGAAGTCACGAGCCGACTACCGGATACCGGCCCGGTGCGCCCACGTGGTGGCGGGGGCAAGCTCGAGGGGCGACCGCCGAGTACCAGAAGAAGCGTATCCGCGAGACTTCGTCCTTTACTGTTGAGCCGAAGCGGGCAAGCAGAATGCGAGGGGCTAACTACCAGTACGGCCCAAGGTCGAATCAGCGAGGCAGGGAGCAAATCTGTCAGGCAAACCACACTTAGGTACCAAAGTAAACGTTAAGAAACCTCATTGGAGAGCTAGTCAGCTGGAATTAACACTATCAGCAGGGCATGCATTAGATTTTCCGTGCTCTTGTGCGATGCGTCGAAAGTCATCAATAAGTCAGCCAGCGCTTTCAGATTTGAAGCGGTTATACTCGAACACCATTTTTGCACAACAAAGGCTATCACCCTGACATAAGCCAGGATTACAACTGACCCGGTATAAATGGCGAGTTACCTGGCAACAAAGCATAGGCAAGTTACACAACAGCGACATGAAGTGAGTTACACAACTCAAAGGTACTTTCATTTTATGCCAAAGTCGGGTTTTTAACCACTAAAAAAAAATTACTACATCACGTTAAGAAGTTCACTTTTAAAGATCCATTCCACTTTTATACAAAAGTCATCAGATACCGTAGTATAAAAATAAGGAAGTGACTTATATCTTTCAAGTAAACCAAAACAACTTCCATTACTTTCCCACTTTTTAAGCGAAGATTAAAGCTGATACCATTCCCTTCTTTTTAGACCAGCAAAAACACTTCTCTTTTTAAAGTCAAGTGCCACATTAAAACCAATACTAAAACCTTTCTTTTGTTTTTTCATAAAGTGCGTTATAACTTGACTTACATAAAAGTGTTAAAACACTTTTATGTTTTAAACTCATTTTAAGACAACCCAATACGCCTTTCTTTTTTCCCTAAAGGGTTCCAGTTTGCTAATTTAATTACAAGTCTCTTTTTAGAAAAGAAGTTTCATAGTTCAATGTCTTAATCTCTTTTTTAAAACAATTGAGGTAACACATCTTACTTAAGCGGTAGAGTTATTGCTTGTTCTAATCGATCTTATTAAGCGTTGTGATCTAGAAAATGTAATATCATTTTTGCATCTCATGCTTAGCTTCTATGCAGATGGAGATTTCTCTTTAGTTTTTAATAATATACTTAATTATTAAATACATTTTCCTTTTATTATGCATTGCGATGGTTTTGTGCGATACCGCGTTACGATTTAGAAATCGGTAAAACATTATTAAGCTTTCGAAAAACCAAGTACTCATTACTCATGAATGAGGTTTCACTTTACATCTTACAACTTTCAAAATCAATTGAAATTAAGTTAAGTCTCTTATGCTTATAAGATCAAGTCTCTTAACACACAAAAGATCAAATAGCCATTAACTTTTTTTATCTCTTTTAGAGCGTTATACTAATAACTTCCCGTAAAATTTAGTATAACTTTCTTGAAGTTACTCAAAAAACCAAGTATTACTCTTCTTTCAAAAGGGTTTCTTAATCTTTAAGAATACTTCAAGTTCGTTATTATAACACATCAAAAATCGATTATAAGTCCAAATCAGTTATCTTTTAAAAACAGAAAGCATTTCTTATTTACATGAATTGTTATTCAACCAACTTACCATAAGCGGGTGCCATAACGGCTTTATGTTTAAAAGCAATTAAATACATTTTAACACGTATGCGATCACCGTACTACATAGTTATACATATGTGCTAGAAAGATGAGGAAGAGGTTCACATCTGCCGCGGCGATTATCGGTAGTATGGCGGCTCCGTACCTCCAGTGTCGGCTACGCCCAGCCCAGTAGACGCAGCGTACCTGTGATGTTCAACCTATAAGAGGCCGCAGGCGCTGATAACATCTTAGATCTCAATGTAGAGTATTCTACTGAGAAAATTAAGCGGCCTCCCCCACATGGCAGCGTAAATCTCTTTTTCCACTCTATCAGACGACTACCAAGCCAACCCAGGGGGTTTGCCTGATCTCTTAGGGCGTGTACAATTACTACAGCAATGCTACACAAGTCCTGCGTAATACGGTCCTGTATATTCTGATTCCGGTTCTCTTCTTTAAATTCGGGCTTAAGTCTTAAGACATTGTAAGTATTAATGGAGCTTAGTCAAAAGACATTTATTAAACATATTTATTCAATACTATATATAAGTATACATAACTATATAATCCCGACAACATGTAATTTCCAATTACAACGAGAAGGTCAAGAAGTGTTTTACCTCAAATATAAGCCCAAAATTATCAGGGATTTATATAGATCTGAGCAGGTTTGGCTCTACTCAGTGCGCTCCAGCCGCTCCAAACAACCCTTAGGGTTCTTACCAGCCTACTTAACACTAGCAGACTAAGAGAGGTTTTCCTTGGGGTTTACGTTTAGTGGCTAAAGGAAGTATAAATAGTATTTCGGGCTCATTATAGAGGTAACTTTGGAAATCTTATAAGGTATATGGGCTAGAGTATTTTGGGCATTATAACAATACTGGAGTATTTCTATACATAAGAGAGTATTTATCACGAGGGCAACAAAGTGAGAGTGCCTCGGCTAAGGCACCACAAAGGAGGAAGCTCTCGCCGGGCCTTCTCAAAGGAGAGGGGGTGTAGTGAATGAAACAAACAAGGAGGGAGTATTTGAGACTTAGAAAGATTGCTCAAGTTTGGATGAAAAATGTCTTTCAAGCCCAGAGGGTATTTATAGGTGATGAAGGCGGTGCTTTAAGATGAGAACAAATTGTGATGCAAGTGTGAGGTAGATTTTAACCATGTGGACCTTATCCATCTACCACATGTGCGCAAAATATCACCTGACTACACCACCTTTTCGTCCATTCTGGCCCCAAAACGCATGATGAGGTGGCGGCATGCGCCCTCCCGTTCAGTCAAAATATTTCGTCTCTACCGGAAAAATCACTTGAAATTAAAAATGACATGGCCGGAATTTTCCTACGGCGCGTGAAGCGTTGCGTCGAAAAAGCAATCATCGCCGCGTGCCCAAATTTGAAACTTGTCGGTCTTGGGCAAAAAAAAGCCGTACGTGCCGCCGTGCATGCTGGAAATAGGAATTCGTATTATCCTCACTTAGAAACATTCGTCGAATGTTTCGTACCGAAGCGGATGCGAAGATCTTACAACAGAGTTGCCAGCATGCGCTGACCTGCGAGCTAACACCGCGTGCTCTTAAGTAAGGCCATTCCGCCTTCACGATGCCGCTTACGTCGGCGTATCCACGAACCGACACCCTCTCCCGTCCCCACGACCGGGGACTGAGGCGCTACTGAAACCGCTGAGGACCACCAGACCGCTTCAGTCCGCCCTGGACCTCTTCGACGCCTCACCATCATAAACCCTGGCCATTTCTCTCATCGGAAAACCCCCTCGCCTACTCACGATCCGGGCGCCTACAACTCGCGGGTAAAAGAGCGCCCACTTAGCTGTTCCGACCTAATCCACCGAGTTCACAAACTGCGCAAGCCCGCTGGCCTGCTCGCACAGTTCCCAGCTATTAATCGCCCACTGGACTCATCTCGCCGCAGATCGCGACCGAGGCTGTATCGGTGGTCTTCGGCCACGCTTACTCGCAGCCTTCACGCTTTGCCCTTTCGGGGCCGCCACGACGCGAGGCATAACTGTAAAAACGGCACGTCGTAGGTTCACCCATCACACGCCTCTGGGCGCACCCATCTCTAATGAAAGAATGGAAACCAATCCCAAAATGTTCTCGCAGCCTCGACATAGGATGCGGGTGCACAACACACGATAACGCACTCTACTGGGACACGAATCAGTAGACACTTTCCTGAAAGACTAATCGCTTCGAGCAATACTTTTGTCACGACCCGAATCCGCCAGATCGGTGCTCTTACCCCTGGGCATCTTAGTGATACAACCATCGAGAAAAATCGCCGAAAATAAGAGCAACGAACAACGAAATGAGAGATATTATAAATAAACAGTGTAAGCAGTTGCCTTTCAACATATATATATATAAAGACATTTGAAAAGTTACAATCAGCCTGACCACACTTGGCAGTCTTTACCAAACCTCTAAGATTTATCTGATAACTGGCGGGTGGGGCGCGTACACGAGCGTCTGAGAACTTACAGGACTCGGGGTAACATACCAAGATAAATCCGTGGTGGAGCTTCCCAAAGCTGTTGAAATGAGATCGCGAAGGGGATCGGCGGTAGATGTACTTACGTGGCGTAGACGCGGCCCCAGGAGAGTCGATGCAGCGGTACCGTATCTGGCTGTAATCTTTTATCGACCAGACTCATGGTCTATATAAGCGGGAGACATGGCAAGTGGCCCGAACTCGATACCTGACATATAACGATTCGTCAAATCGGGGGACTCGCGCCATAAAATTATCACTCGTGCGTGGAATTTCTTAAGCACGGCACTGTAGGCGGTTTATGATATAGCAATGCAGGTATGCACGAACACGGTCCCACATGTCATAAAAAGCCGTCTGGGACAAGTATAACTACCCGAGATCAGGCCCAGTACGATAATACAGTACGACATGACACGAAAGCGGAAAGCAGAACCAGTCACGGCCGACTACAGATGCAAGGCGGTCGGCATGTTGTGGGAAGGGCCGTCTGAGGCGGTACGGGTACCAAGGCGCATCACGGACGCCGTCCTCTGTTTGAGCAGAGTAAGTCACGAGGGCGCTACGGGTACCAAGGCGAATCGACTACGAGGCGGGGCGGTCACAGAAAAATGAGCCACGGGTACCAGGCGAGCGATGAAACCTAATGGAGGCTAGTCCATTGGAATAACACTATCAGCGAGGGCATGCGGTGGAATTTTCCGTCCTTTGCAGATGCGTCGAAAGTCCTCAATAGTCGTGACCTTTCAGTTTGAGAGCGGTTATATAGAACACCATTTTTGCACAACAAAGGCTATCACGCTGGCGTAAGCAAGTTACACAACAACGGTATAGGCGAGTTACACAACCTTACAAGCATAGGCAAGTTACCTGTGACAATGACAAGCATGAGCAAGTTACCACGACCTGTTCGAAATTTTTCGTTTTATGCGAAGTCGGGTTTTAACCCTAAAGTACTACATCGTTAAGTTCCTTTAAAGATCCATTCCGCTTTTATAAAGTGCACGATACAAGTTAGTATAAAAAATAGAGTGACTTATATCTTTCAAATAAACCAAAACAACCAGTACACCACTTTTAAAAAAAGATTAAAGCGATACCATTCCTTCTTTTTAGAGCCAAAACACTTCTCTTTTTAAAAGTCAAGATTACCACATTAAAAACCAATACTAAAACCTTTCTTTTGTTTCATAAAATTAAATTTATATACCAACTTCCCATAAAGTATTATAACGCTTTTATGTCTTCGCTAAACCGTTTTAAAACGACCGATGTAACTTTCTTTTCCTAAGTTCGGTTTGCCTAATTTGATTACACAAGTCTCTTTTTAGAAAAGTTTCAGCCAGTTTCAATGTCTTAATCTCTTTTTAAAACAAATTGGAGTAACCACGTACCATAGGCGAAGGTAGGATTATTCTTGTTCATAATCAATCTTATTAAGCGTACCATGATCTAGAAAATGTAATATCATTTGTCTAAATGCCGTCTTAACCTTTCTATGCGGATGGAAGTTCTCTAGGTTTTAATAATACTTAATGTAGTGTCAATACATTTTCCTTTATTAAGCTGGTTTCTATGGATAGTTTGTGTGCGATACGTTCTGATCGAGAAATCGGTAAAACGTTATTCCTTTCAAAACCAGTACTCATTACTCATGAATGAGGTTTGCGCATCTTACAACTTTCAAATCAATTAATTAAGTTAAAGTCTCTTATCTTATAAGATCAATCTCTTAACTTCTAAGATCAAATAACCATTCTTTTTATCTCTTTTAGGCGTTATACCTAACTTCCCATAAAGCTAGTATAACTCTTAAGTTCTGAAAACCAAGTATTACTCTTGCTTTCAAAAAGGTTTCTTAATCTTTGAGAATCTTCCAAGGTTCGTTATTATCACATCAAATCGGTTATAAGTCAAATCGGTTATCTTTTAAAAACAAAGCATTTCTTATTCACATTAGTACATTATAACTTGACTTACCGTAAGCGATTATAACACTTTATGTTTAAGCAATTAAATACATTTAACACGTATGCGTCTGGTACTACATAGTTATACACATATCATGCTAGAAAGATAGGAAGGGGTTCGCATACCTCGCGACGATTATCCGTAATAGCAAAGCGCTCAAAGTACCTCGAAGCGAAGCTCACCTTAAGCAAGTAGACGCGCCACCGCGATTTCAACCTATAGAGGCCACAGCGCCTATTAACATCTTAGATCTCAATGTAGAATATTCTACGAAAAATTCGGCGACCTCCCCGGCAAGCGTAAATCTCCTCTCTATCGGTAGGCTACAAAGCCAACGAGGTTGCGTCTAAGGGCGTGTACAATTCTACTACAGGCAATCTACACAAGTCTCTTTATGTGCTATGTAATGTCTTCTCTTCTTTAAATTCGGGCTTAAGTGCAAGAACATTGCGTAAGTATTATTCATGCTTAAGTCAAGATGTTGTGTACATTTCAATACTATATATAGTATACCTTAACTATATAATCGACAACATGTAATTTCCAATTACAGTGAAGGTCAAGAGTGTTTTACCTCGATAAGCCCAAAATTATCCAGTTTATATGTCGATCACGACGAGGTTTAGCTCATACTCGCGCTCAACCCGCTCAAACAACCCTTAGAAGTTCTTACCAACTTCTTAACACTTCAACGACTAAGAAGGTTTTCCTTAGGGTTTAGTTTAGTGGCTAAAGGAAGTATAATAGTATTTTAAGACTCTACGTATAGAGTAACTTTGGAAATACTATAAGGTATATGGGCTAGAGTATTTTGGGCATTATAACAATACTAGGAGAGTATTTCTATACCACAAAGGGGGGGTATTTATACGAGACAACAAGGCTAGGGGGGGTACCCCTCGGCTAGGGCACCACATGGAGGGAGCTCTCGGCGAAAGGGCTCTCGAAGGGAGGGGTGTGGTGGGCAGCAAACAAGAGGGAGGGAGTATTTGAGACTTAGAAAGATTGCTCAAGTTTTGGATGAAAAATGTCTTCACTAGAGGGGTATTTATAGGTCAGTGAAGGCCAACCAATGGCGAAGATGAAGACAAGTGTGTGCAAGTGTAGGGCTAGATTTTAACCATGTGAACCTTATCCATCTACCACGCCAACTTGCACGAATATCCACCAACTACACCCCACCTTTCGTCCATTCTGCCCCAAGCGCTGATGTGAGGTGACACTTGTCGCCCTCCCGTTGATCCAAAATGTTTCGTCTCTCGGAAAAATCCGCAAAAATTAAAAATGACATAGCGAATTTTCCTACGAAAAGGCAATGGAAGCGTTTAGTCGAAACGACTCTATCGGCACTTGTGCCCAAATTTGAAACTTGTCGATTCTTAAGGCAAAAAAAAAAAATAATCGTGCGCGCCTACACGCATACTGGAAATCACGGGGTATCTTGATCTGCGACCTCCTTCGGGGTGCGTTAAATGCCATGGTGGAAATACATCGGTTGTGGATCCTCAACATGGATCACGATTAAGCGTGTCAGGAAGCCAATTTCTTGGAGGCTTATCTTTTGGTATGTTACCACAGTCATGGTATATTCTTATACATTGAGGGAAGGGCCTACAATCCACGTCATAAATGTAAAAATCTTAAGTGCAGTAACAATTTGTTGTGGCGGGGTTTGTAAAAGGATAAGCTGTTCGGTATTTATGTATATATGATGAAGGCTTATTTTGGTTGGCTGTTTATTTATCTTGTCTCTTAATTCGTGTTCATGTTTTTATTTGATTTTCTCGATGTTGTATCACTAGGGTGCGGGTAGGCACGATCCGCGGGCAGGTTGGGTCGTGACGCGCACTACTACTCGATAAGGGTCAAGCATGAAATAAATCTTTTACTCGAGCGACCTTACCTCTAAGGTCTCGATCGTGACATAGTCTAAGGTTACCTACCGTGCCCCGTACTTATCCTTCCAACTAACCACGTTTTCTAACTCGCGATTAACACCGCTATCAGTACATAGCATGCAATAATGAGATCATCATAACAAGCATACCAAAACTCTAGAGGTTAAGGATATACCTGTATCCAGCGTCACTCTAATCATAGGCACGTATGCAGAGGCGTAAGCGTAGAAGGTGATGAACGACCAACGATCACGAAGATGAGTCGTAACATCAGTGCTACCGCGGTCGGACGGTTCCGCAAAATGGCCTGGCGTCGCAAAATAACAAGCTCACAGCACCGCGACACTCCGAAATCGATTACCACATCGACCACACAGGTAGGGAGTGCATCGCATCTGCCAACACGCACTTCCTGGAAACACGAACCCTGGGCGCGACTGCTCCGAATACTCTGGATGCTCACGAAGGTTGTGGAGGACCACTCTGCCTTGGCGGTACAAAACTAGTATCTTCTTTGGCGGTCCGCCTCGAAAGTCACCAATGGACCACTGTTATTACAGCCCTATTCGCGATCTTGGTCATTCAAATCGACCTCTCCGCGTCATCCGGTGCGTGAGCTGCGTGCGGCAATGTCGTCGTGCGGTGAAGAGCTACACGAACAAGCCTCTGTCAGTAATCATCTAGCCGGTGGCGTGGCGGTGCACTCTATCCTCATGGTTGCCACTAAAGCGGGACATCTGAGGCAGCGAGTCAAACTCACGTTATACTCGAGCCGCAATGCGCCTCTGTCTAAGCATCATAAATTTGTCGGCGTGCCCTCCTCATGCGGAGGCAAGAAGTGAGTGAGAATGCCTGCGAGAACTCGTCCATCTGCTGGAAGCGCGTACTCTCCCGGGACAACTCCATGAATCAAACGATCATTGCGGTATCAGCGCGGCCGTCGAACCTAAGACCACCGACTCGGTCTCGAAGCCTTGATCGCTCTCGACCCGTGTAGCCGGATGAACTCCTGCGGATCATCCTCGAGCCTCGACCCGTAAAACTCTGGCGGGCTACAACTCGGAAAGTCGTAGCCTCAAACTATACGCTCGGGGGTGAACCTGGTGCTCTTTGGAGCTGCTGCGTCCGCCTATCCTGCATATCTCGTCACGACCGCCGCGGGCCATCTCTTGTGCCCCGTCTAAATACGCCGGTGTGGGGGTGAGGCTCGAGTCTGGTGGTCTCGGCCCGACCGCTGCGACTCTAAGCTTCTGTTGGGTGGCGGCGCAAAACTCGCCGTCGAAGCATAATCTCGAGCCCGGCCGGGCTGCGCCTCGGCCTCCTCTGTATCTCACTAGCGGCACCTCGGTGTCTTGCCCTACAGGCTCTCTGGTTGCACTGCGGAGGCATAAGCGGTAAAAGCGAGATCGTCGGAGGGTCCAACTTACAACACGGCTCTGAGGCGCGATCTCGGAATGAGAAGAATGAAACCAATCCTAAATGTCCTATAGCCTCACGATTATAGATGTGGTGCACAACACATCGATAATCAAACTCTACTAGATGCGATAGGCAACTTCAGAGGATTAAGCGCTCACGATACCACTTTGTCACGACCGATCCGGGCGTGGTAGTGCCTATACCGGCACCTGGTGATACAACATCGGAAAACGGCGGAAAATAAAACATAAACATGAAACAAGATATATGATCATAAAGCAGGCCAAAAAAATTTGCCTTATATATACATAAAACCCGAGCAGTTTAATCCTTTTTACAACCACGCCACAGCAGTACTCTGGACCTCTAGATTTATGACAACCAGTGGCGACGGGTCCACGCCATACCCGAATGTGCGAGAACCTGCTTCGAGGAACACATGCCAAAGAATAAGCCTCGGAGAAAGCGGAGCTTGATCTGTTGAGCTGTGATCTATGGCGAGGATCACTAGATTGTACTCTACCACTGCATGAGCGCAGCCCGCGGAAGTCGACAACGGTACAGTATGTGAAAGCGTAAAAATCATAATGAAATCATAATCTATATTAAAGCAGGAGACATGTATGATAACAAAACTACGATTCCACAGCATAAGCGATGCATGTCAGAGTCGAGGACTCACGCCCTCAAGTCATCACTCAAATATAACGCTATGGGTCTCGCGCCCGCGACATCAATCATGTTCGCGTCGGCGCGTACCCGGAGTCTGCATCGGTGTAGGCGTGTCCGTGATGCGACAATAATAACAATGCCCCTGGCGCGCGTACCGAAGTGCTGCATCGGTGCGTAGACCGTCCATGTGACATTAACAACAATAATATTGGGTGATCAACCGCGCGTAGCCTGCGCCCGGAGTGCCGGTGTAGACGTATCCATGTAACCACAATAACAATATATCGGGTAATCAACCGCGCCGCGTAGCCGCATGCCGAGTGCGTGGTGTGACATGTCCATGTGGCGTCAACAACAATATACCGCTGTGGCTATCACAAACAAGCTCAAGCAAATTACCGTACTTCAGACTTTTATAAAAGATCCTCCTTCCCGAAGTCACGATATCGACACTTGCACAACAAAGGCTATCACAACAAGCATGGCGAGTTACACGCAACAAGCATAGGCAAGTTACACACAACTCAAGGTACTTCCATTTCGTATCAAAGTGCGGTTTTAACCTAAAGTACTCGTCGTTAACTCTTTTAAAGGATCAGTTTCTTTCACAAAGTCACATAATACCAGTAGCGTAAAATAGAGTGACTATCTTTTAAGTAAACCAAAATACTTCCCTTTGTAAAATCAAGTAACAACATTATTCTTTTCCAAGCGTTCAAGTTTGCCTAATTTCAAATCTCGAGTTTCTCATTTTAGAAAGGTTTCATAACTCGTAGTCTTAATCTCTTTTAAAACAATTGAGTAACATATGTCTTGTCGTGGTAGTTTATTCTTGTTTACAACAATCTTATTCTGACCATGATCTAGGAAATGTAATACAATTTTGTCTTATCTTAGCTTCATGGATGGAGGTTTCTCTTTGGTTTAATAACAATTTGTTATTTGTCAATACACTTTCCTTTATTAGCTGACTGCGTGGTTTTGTTAAACACTTATTCTCATTTAAATCAATAAAACATTATTCTTTTTAAAACCAAGTACTCATTACTCATGAATGAGGTTTCACAACACTTTTAACAAAATGTTAATTACCAAGTAAAACAAGTTAAGTCTCTTATCTTTCAAGATCAGTCTCTTAACTTCTACAATCAATAAACCAATCTTTTACTTACATGAAGTCGTTATAACTAACTTCCCATAAAGCTATTATAACACCTATGTTTTAAACCAACCAACTCATTTAGCTTTGTATCGTCTCCGTACTACATAGTTTACAAACATCATGCTAGAAGGATAGGAAGAGGTTCACATACCTCGCGGCGATTATCGACAATAAGCAAAAGCGCTCCATGATCTTGTAACCGCTAGCCTTTTCCACTCTTGGTAGAATACGCTACTCGCGATTTCCACCTATAAGGCCACGGCGTCTATTAACTTCTAACATGCGGTTCCATATTCTCTGAAAATTAGCGGCACCTCCACGCGACATGGCAGTGTAAATCTCCTCATCTGTCGAGGCGGCTGCGAAGCCAACCAGGGGTTTATCATCTAACAGGGCGTATACAATTTCTACTATACCACAAGTCTCTTGTCATACAACCTTTATGTAATTCTGATTCGATTCTCTTCTTTATATTGAGCTTAAGTCAAAAGACATTGCCCAAAGCTATATTGATTCTATATATAGTATACTTCAACTATATAATCTACAACATGTAATTTCCAATTACAATAAGGGACAAGAATATTTACCTCGATAAGCCCAAAATTATCCAAGTTATAATGTCGGTCTGAGCAAGGTTTAGCTCACTCAAAGTGCGCTCCAAACAACCCTTAGAAGTTCTAACCAGCTTACTTAAATACTGACCAACTATGAAGATTTCCTTGGGTTTCGGTTTGAGACTAAAAAGGACAAAGGTAGTATTTAGGGCTCTACGTATAGAGGTAACTTTGGAATACTACGAGGTAAAGGCTAAGGTATTTTGGGCATTATAACAATACTTGGAGAGTATTTCAATACCACAAAGGGTATATGTCTGAAACAAGCCCTAGGCTAGGGGTACCCTGCAGAACACTACCAAGAGGAGGTACCTCTCGGCCACAAGGCCACTCAAAGGGGAAGGGGAGAGGCTTTGGGCCCATGACAAGAAGAGGAGGAGATTTCAAGACTTAGAATGAAATGAGGATGAAGAAAAACCTTGAGCAAGGGGTATTTATAGGGACACCATGACAAGATCAAGCCATGTGTGGGGCAAGTGGATGGCCAAGATTGGCACAAGTGCACCTAACTTTACTCCATAAATCCTCACAAAACAAAGACCCGTGAAAAGGGCCTCAAAACCTCCTAGTCGTGGCCCTCTTTGATCGAATGAGGTGACAAGTGTCGCCCTCCGTTGGCGAATCCAAAAATGTTCGTCAGCTCTCGGAAAAATCCATAAAAATACAAAGCGACACGGTAGGAATTTTCCTTCGTAAGCTTAGTAAAGCGTTTAAAAAACGACTTTAATCAGTGTTGTGCACAAAATTTGGCATGCCTAACTTTAAGTCTCAAATTGTGCGTACGTCGTCTTACGTATATACTGGAAATGCAGGGGGTATAACAACTACGTTCAATTAGCAGCGTCGTCACAGTACTATATATTGTCGGGCTTAAGTCAAAAGACATTGCGTACTATATATATCTTCTTTAAAAATATCATGCTCAAGTATAGGAAGAATCACATACCTCGTGACGATTATCGACTATAAGCAAGCTCCACGGCTATAACCGACTAGCCTTGTCCACCTTCAAGTAGCACGTGCTGCTTGCGAACATTGACGATAAAGGTTATCGATCTTTGTAAATACGATCTATGTAAGCAGTTCAATCTTCTACTTATATTAACGATGTGATTTCAATACAAGTCTATTACGCAATATCCTTACATTACAGTTCACTTTCTATGAATCTTATATTCATTTCAATTCAACTACAGTATGTAATTCCCGATTACAATAGAAGGATGAGTATTTACCTCGATGAGCCCAAAATTATCAAGTTAAAAGTCGATCGCGAGCAGCGTTAAGCTCCTACTCAGTGCTCGATCCGCTCCAAACAACCCTTAGAAGTTCTACACAGCTTCTGCTTAGTACTCGAACCAATTATGGAGATTTTCCTTAGGGTTTAGTTTAGTGGCTAAAGAAAGTATAATAGTATTTAGGCATATAAGTGTAACCTTGGGAATACTACAAGGTATTTGGGCCAAGTTATTTGGGCATTATAACAATACTTGGAAGTATTTCTATACCACAAAGGGGTATTATCACGAAAACAATTTAGGCTAGGGGTACCCACGGCTGGAACACCACAAAGGGGAGGGTGTGGCTCTCGTCCAAGGTTCGCTCAAGGAGGGGAGACTCTTTGGACGAATTACAAACAAGAGGGAGGGAGTATTTAGAGACTTAGAAAGATTGCTCAAGTTTTGGATGAAGAAAGTCTTCAACTTAGAGGGGTATTTATAGGTCAAGCAAGGCCAACCAATGGCCAGATTCATCCAAGTGTTAGGCAAGTGTAGGGCTAGATTTCAACCATGTGGACCTTATCCATCTACCACGCCAACTTGCACAAAATATCCTACCAACTACAAGCCACCTATTTAGTCACTTTGCCGCCTTCCTTCCAATGTGAGGTGACACTTGTCATCCTCCGTTAGTCCAAAATATTTAAGTCTCTCGGAAAAATCCTCAAAAATTATAAATGACATAAGCGAATTTTCCGCCGAAGTTTAGTAAAGCGTTTAAAAACGACTCTGTTCGTACTTGTGCCCAAATTTCGAACTTGCCAAATCTTTAAGGCTCAAATTTTATCGTGCGCTCTCGTACATACTGCGGAAATACGGGGTATAACATTCTCCTCCTTAGAAACATTCATCGAATGTTCCTTCTCGAGCGGGATAACGATGAAGTTCTTAACAAGTTGCCACGCCACGCGCCACTGCGAAATAACACCGTTCTCTTCGCTTCCTTACTCGTCGTGCCCTTCTCGAGCACTTGAACTCTTCTAGTATCATACCACACTTGATCGTCGCTTGATTCCCAAAACTTTGAGTCGCCACCTCGAAACTTGGTCAATCTTACTAGCGCGATCTCCTAAGACCATTCCGGTCTTCACGATGCCAGTCGAACACATCCACGAACTTCATCCGATGGTCATCTAAACTTGGGCCTAGCACCCTCGTGACCCTACCACTGGCGGGACCACGAGCTGGCCCACCTCGAAAGCAGGCGCGGGTTGGCCCGCAACATGGAACCCGACCTGCTTAACGCATCACGCTCTTGTTCCCGATCCGAACAATCTTACCTATTCAAGTCATGAAAGCTACCACTTCCATTTACACCAGAGGAATTTTCCCAATTACTCCACGTATACCTATCGTTCGACAAAATTACCAAAAACTTGTACTCGAGAGCGGCACATCTAAGGTCTCAGTTGTAATATTCTAAGGTTAAATCGTATTCTACCCAGAGCTTACCCTTTTTCACTAACGGTTTCTAAATCACATTTTAGCACAAGGCTATCAGAACATAACACTAAATACATCATCACAACATCAATACATACAAAACTACAGAGGGTTAAGGATATACTGAAAATAGCGGTTGAGGGCCGCTAAGCTAGGAACTTCCACGCGACCTCTCAGTGGCTGGCTGTGTATGAACATCTGCCTAGCGATGGAAGGTGAAGAACCATAGCGATCTAGTAGTCTGTGCTATCCCACTTTACCCCTTGCCGGACGAGTCTCGTCAAATGGCCTGTCGGCGCGAAGTATAGCAATCTCCCAAAGCGGTGCGACATTTCCCATGGGCTTTACCACAATAGTCAGCCCCGAGATGCGGTGGCCTAATCCGGCGAAACACTCCTACTCCCGAAAATCCCGAACCCAGGAGCCACGACGCTCACGAATATTCAAGCGTTAAAATGACGGTGGGGACCACTTGGTACAAGCGGGCGCGTAAGCGCTTCTGCGAGGCGGTCCGCCTCGAAAGTCATCAAGGACCTGCTGTTACGGCCTCTTACTGGCGATCTCGTCGTTCGTCGATTCCTCCGCTCGCCATCCAGTGCATAAGCTGCGTGCGGGCAATGTCGTGCGGTGAAGTCTGCACGAACAACTCTCGCTAGGTAATCATGAGCCACGTAACATATCGGTGCACTCGATCCTCCATACTAGCTACTAACGAGGGCGTCTGCCAATGAGTCGAACTCCACGTTGTACTCCCGTCGCGTGATCTGTAGTAACACCAAAAATTTATCGGCGAGCCCTCGCCATCGTGGAGGCAAGAAATGTGCAAGAAATGCCTCGAGAACTCGTCCATATAGTGGAAGTGCATTCTCTCCCGGACGGCTCCGCGAATCAAACCGATCATTTGCGGTATCACGCGATGCGAACTCCTAGGACCACCGGCTTCGGTCTCCGATGCCTTGATCACTCTCATGATCGGCTGTAGCGTCGGATGAACTCCTGCGGATCATCGCCGGGCCTCGACCAGTAAAACTACGCGGCTTCTGACTCGGAAAATCCGTAGCCTCGAACTTCTCGATCTAGGGTGAACGGTGCTCGGGCTGGCTGCGGCTATCCTCAAGTCGGCCACAACCACGCCGTCGCGTGCCGCTCGCGCCTTGTAACTCATCTCCTGCTCTTGCTCGGGGTGGAGGCTCGAGTCTTGTGGTCTCTGCATTGCGACTCGCCTGGCCTCTGTTGCCTTGCCCGGGCGGGTTGCCTGCGGAGGCATGGCGGTAAGCAATGCGTCGAGGGTCGACTTATCACCTGACTCACAGAATGAGAAGAATAGAAACCAATCCTAGCGTCTGCGACCTCGATTATAGATGTGGTGCGCGGCACGTCGATAATCAAGACTACTAGACGGTGCGTAGACACTTTCAGAGGACTAAGCGCTCGATACCACTTTTGTCACTTTGCGCGAGGTTCTGGTGTCGCTCGGCGACCAACAAATGGTGCCAGGGCTGCATGCGATCCATACGGCGGACGTGCCATGCGGAGAGCCACGGTTGGAGTCTGTTCCGTGGTAGAGGCTCACGGCCTCTTTATCTGCGCACCAAGGAGGTCGATCTGAGTACAGTATGTGAAAGCGTAAGTACTATAAATGAAATCATAGCGATCTATATAAAGCGAGACATGTATGATAACCAAACTATAGTACACAACGTATAAGCGATCATATCAAGTCGGGACTCGCGCCTCCAAATCATCGCTCGTGCGGTGGAATTCCTTCTCACTTGGCGATCCGATGATATAACACACGAGTACACTGAACACGAAGTCTACGATGCCAAAGCCTTACCGCGAGACCGTCACTATCTTGACTCGCGAAGGCGACCGTGGCAAGTGCGATAACCTATACGATCGCGCGCCACGTGGCGGCGGGGCAATGCGACTACGCGCGATCCTGGCCAAGTAAGTCACGATACTTCGCCGTGAAGGTGACCGCGGTAAGTGCGACAACGTACGAGATCCACTGCGCCACGTGGTGGCGGGGCAAGTAAGCAACTACGCGCAATCCAAGTAAGTCACGATGCCGCCATAATAAAAAATGGTCATATGTCCGCGAATCCATCAGCGGTGTAGACATGCCCGTGTACCGATGCTAATGGAAGCATACCGTGGAATCTCCGTCATTTGGCGGTACATCAGTAAGTTCTCGGCAAGTCAACGGGCCCTCCATCGAGAGGCGGTGGGAATAGAAACACAACTCTTGCACAACAAAGACTATCTCGATAAGCATAGGCAAGTTACACAACAACAAGCATAGGCAAGTTACGCAACAACAAGCATAGGCAAGTTACACAACAACAAGCATAGGCAAGTTACACATAACTCTAAGTACTTTCATTTTATGTCAAAGTCGGGTTTAACCTAAGTACTATATGCGTTAAATTCCTTTTAAAGAGATCCATTCCTTTTATAAAAGATCACCGATACAGTAGTATAAAAATAGAGTGACTTACGTCTTTTAAGCAAACCAAATCAACTTCTCTTTTTTAAAGCCAAGTTCCCACATTAAAACCAATGATAAAAACCCTTCTTTTGTTTTCATAAAGTCGTTATAACCAACTTCCTATAAAGCATTTATAACACTTTAAGTTTTAAACCATTTTAAGACAACACATGCCTTTCTTTTCCTAAAGTTCCAGTTGCTAATTTGAATTACTCAAGTCTCCTTTTTAGAAAAGTTTCATAGTTCGATGTCTTAATCTCTTTTAAAACATTTGAGTGACATATGCCTTATATGAGTGTAGGTTATTCTTATTCATAATCAATCTTATAAAGCGTATGATCTAGGAAATATAATATCATTTTGTCTACTTAGTTTTATGCGGATGGAGGTTTCTCTTTGGTTTTAATAATACTTCATTATTCATTACACTTTCCTTTATTAGACTGCGGTGGTTTGTCGATACGATTCGATTTAGAAATCGGTAAAACATTATTCCTTTTAAAAACCACGTCTCATTACTCACGAATGAAGTTTCACGCAAAACTCATATTAATTCATTTAAGTTAAGTCTCTTATCTTATAAGATCAAGTCTCTTAACTTCTAAAATCGATAAACCATTTTCTTTACCTCTCTTAAGGCGTTATACCTAACTTCCCATAAAGCTAGTATAACTCTTTTTTAAAACCTTTAAAACCAAGTGTTACTCTTCTTTCAAAAATGGTTTCTTAACTCTTGTGACATCTTGAAGTTTCTTATTATTGGGCTTAAGTCAAAAGACATTGCACAACTACGTTCAATTAGCACACGTCGTCTGCGTACTATATATTATCGAGCTTAAGTTAAAAGACATTGTCGTCTTATATATATCTTCCTTTAAAAATATCATGCTCGAAAGTATAGGAAGAATCGCATACACCATGACGATTATACTATAAGCAAGCGCTCCACGGTATAACATTTGTAGCCTTGTCCACCTTCTAAGTAGCACGTACTCTTGCGAAACATTCAACCAATAAAGGTTATCGGTCTCACGTAAATGATCCTATGTAAATCTGATTCAATCTTCTACTTATATTCTTGATGTGATTTCAATACAAGTCTATTACGTAATATCCTTACATTACAGTTCACTTCTTTCTATGAATCTTATATTCATTTCAATTCAACTCTGATGTAATTCCCAATTACAATAGAAGAACGATAGTATTTACCTCGATGAGCCCAAAATTATCCAAGTTAAAAGTCGATCACGAGCAGCGTTAAGCTCTACTCGAGTGCTCGATCTGCTCCAAACAACACTTAGAAGTTCTACACAACTTCTACTTAGTACTCCAATCAATTATGGAGATTTTCCTTAGGGTTTCGTTTAGTGGCTAAAGAAAGTATAATAGTATTTCTGGGCTTGTATAAGTGTAACCTTGGGAATACTACAAGGTATTTGGGCCAAGGTATTTGGGCATTATAACAATGCTTGGAAGTATTTCTATACCACAAAGGGTATTATCTGAAAACAATTTAGGCTAGGGAGGGTGCCCACGGCTAGACACCACAAAGGGGAGGGGTGTGGCTCTCGCCAAGGTTCGCTCGAGGGGAGGGGAGACTCTTTGGACGAATTACAAACAAGAGGGAGGAGTATTTAGAGACTTAGAAAGATTGCTCAAGTTTTGGATGAAGAAAGTCTTGACTTAGAGGTATTTATAGGTCAAGCAAAGGCCAACCGATGGCCAAGATTCATCAGTGTTAGGCAAGTGTAGGGCTAGATTTCAACCATGTGGACCTTATCCATCTACCGCCCAACTTGCACAAAATATCCACCAACTACAAGCCACCTATTTAGTCCACTGCAGCCTTCCTTCAATGTGAGGTGACACTTGTCACCCTCAGTTGATCAAAATGATCGTCTCTCGGAAAAATCCAAAAATTATAAATGACATAGCGAATTTTCCTTCATGAAAGTTAGTAAAGCGTTTAGTCGGCGACTCTGTCGCACTTGTGCCCAAATTTCGAACTTGCCAATCTTTAAGGCTCAAATTTTATCGTGCGCTCTCACGTACATACTGGAAATACGGGTATAACATGGACCACCCAAGCCGTATCACAAAGCAGTGGGTTGACGCGACATAGCCTCAACGGACCCACTTTCGCAAAACACTGGCTCCGTCCGAACAATCTCACTAATCACGTTACGAAAACCTAGCGGTCTGCTTAGCTCAACTACCCTCTTTCATTCACACTACTCGGGCATCCACAACCATAGCTCACGTGTACTATGCACTCAGATAAGGGTTAGCAGAAAAAATATAAATCTTTTACTCGAGATGGCCTTGTGTTACACCAGTAAATTCAAGGAGTTAGATAAGAACATACCAAGGAATTTAAGATGTGAAAAGTTGATAGATAAGTTGACAACATGTGTTGCCGGATTTTGAGTTTACCTTGGAGTGTTGTACCCCAGTTGTTAAGAATTTCGAGGTGTTTAAAAGGCCTAATGTGTAGTCAGTTAAATCTAGATCCCAACGCAACAAACCGTTAAATCGTTTGGACATCAGTCAAGTTATGGAAGTTACAAGTTTGGTCTTGATTTGTGCGCGATCAGCTGCGGCGGTTCTGCAGCCATTCTGCACGCGGCTGCGACGCATGCGCGGTGATTATCTTGAAGTCCACGAGGTTCTGCGCTTGGCGCTGAATCTGAGGCGCGGCGACACGCGGAAGATTTATTTTGGAAGTGGAGCCGCCCTTGGCATTGTGACGAACGCAGGCGGAATTGCGCGAAGTGGCGAAAAACAGGGATATTAGTTTATAACCTATGGGAGGTGACAAGTGTCCCTCCCGTCCTTTTATCGATAAGTGGTCCTATTTTAGGGCGAGTCTTGAAGACGCCATTCATTCATTTCATTTCCAAACCCTCCTAAGAAAAACCCTCTCACCTCTCTAGTTTTGGAAGAAAACCTAGCTTTAGAGAGATTGTTGGAGGCGACAAGAAGAAAAAGTGTGGGTAAACTTGTGGGTAACGGTGGGCGATTTTGTGGAAAGAGGTGGAAGAAAAAGGGGCTTTTGTGGGCTATTCCTTAAGGTAAAAGTTTCCCACTTTCTCTTGGTTATGAGCTAAATTTGTTTTATTTTAGTAGTATAGATGTGAGCACAAATTGTTTTATTTTAGTAGTTTAGAGTTGAGCTAAAGTTGTTATATTGTAGTAGTATAGAATTGAGCCTGAGGCTGTTTTATATTGTATAGATTTGGATCTTGTTGTCTTGTTAAAAACTGAAATGGGCATGTTAGCCTTAAGATTGTAACTTCAATTGGATTTCTAATTGGGACGTCGCATGTTGTAAAGGGAGATTGTAATTGTTGAACATGTCTAGGGCTAGAAATCATGTTAGACCTAAGAACTTGGATTGGAAAGATTTGAAAGAGGTTTAAGGTTGGTTTAGTGTGGGGCGTTGGGTTATTGAATTCGACCTTAGCAAAGGTGGCCAGTTAGTAAAGAGATAGGAAGTGCCGTCCAAATTGTCGTAGAATTTGGGGACTTTGCACTTAGTTATTCTCGTTCGAAGCTAGAGTTTGATAGGCGTTTTATGACCTTATAGGATTGAAGTACTACGGTAGCATATTCTCTTAAGGGCGATAATCTTGTGGAGCATTTTGCTTATTGTCGACAATCGTCGCGAAGTATGTGATTCTTCCTATCCTCTTGACATATGACTATTTGTGAAATATAGTGCGGTAGACGCACGTGTGTTAAAGGAATTTGATTTCCCTTTTGTGCCTTGACTTGATATGAAGTGTAAGGGTCTTGGTTGTTTGAAGAAAAGAGTAGGAAAATCTTATTCGTTAGTAATAAGTGCTTGGTTGTTAAAGAATAAGCCCTCTTGATCTCATAAGGGCTTATAGTGTAATTGGTTGGGTTAAAACATAAAGTGTTATAACGGCTTTATGGAAGTTGGTTATAACCACTTTATGTAAGTAAAGGAATGTTTTGTTGATTCCAAAGGACAAGTGATTTGACTTAAATGGTGTCAAAAAGTGTGAAACCTCATTCGTGAGAAATGAGTTCTTGTTTTTTTTTTTTTTAAAGGAATAATGTTACCCAAATTTCGGAAATGGGAAGAAGAATCGAACAAGCCAATGCAGCGTTAATAAAGGAAATAGTAATGACATTCAATCATGTTAAAACCAGTAGAAACCTCCATCTGCATAGAAGCTAAGATAAGACAAAATTGTATTACATTTCCTAGATCATGGCTGCTCTAATAAGAACTATTGAAATCAAGTTTTGATCTTCTTAAAAATTTCAAAGTAAGGAATTCGATTTCTAAAAGAAAAGAGACCTAAGAATTGGAAGTGTTTTGTTTTAAAAGAAAGGCATGGTTTTGTCTTGTATTGTTTTAAAACATAAAGTGTTATAATAGCTTTATGAGAAGTTAATTATAACGACTTTAAGAAAATAAAGGAAGGGATTCATTATTAGATTTAAAATGGTAACTTGATTTTTGGAAAAGGAAGTAACTTCGTTTTCAAATATTGAACTCCTTGTGATGAAAAACATAAGTGACTTGTTTATAAAAGGTAGGAGTACCTGACCTTTAAGGGTTAAATACTCGGTTTTAAATGGTATACTTGATGTTGTGTTAAAGTGATTATAGTACCTTGAGTTGTGTAACCGCCTCTGCTTGTTGTGATAGCCTTGTTGTGTAAGTGTTTGGTTGTGTGTACTCACAGGAGTCTCTCGATGGAGGGTCGGCTATCAGTTGATTGATGGACATACCGACCGTTGGGTAGCCCACGTATGTTCCATTAGGAATGTTATCCGGTTATTTGTTTGGACATCTTGACACGTTGGGTAGCCGGGTATGCGTCCAGCGAGTATTATCTTGTTAGTTGTTTGGACATACCGAAGCGTTGGGTATTTGGCCCGGTATCTTCCACGAGGATTGTTATACGGTTGACTCTTTGGGGCATACCGAAACGCATTTGGATGGTCCACTTCGTATGGGCCCACTAGGATGGTTCCAGCCGTGCTTATCTGAGGTGAATCCGGGCGGCCATTATGGGTTAAATTCGGGTTGTATTTGAGTGATGACTTTACGGACGTGAGTCCCCGACTTGACATGATAGTATGTGTCTTGTAGTTTGGTTATCATACGTCTCTCGCTTTATATAGACTATTATGATTTCATTTGATTATGCAGATTTCACATACTTGGTACTGTTGTCTTGACCTTCGAGTGCGTTCAATCTTGCATGAGTTGAGGTACATAACTGGCGATCCACACTCTTGGTCGCGGATTTCTCGAAAGCTCCATATCTCGGGCTTGTCACGTGGTACGGTTCCAAGTAGTAGATTTTTGTATATTCGGGGCATGGCGATTTGTCCCGTCATTATGGTTTCAAAATTCTTAGAGAGTAACGCTGACTTATTGTGGCGAGTTTGTATGGGATGTTTATTGAAGTTTTAAATTATGTATAAAAAAGGTAGCAGTTTGGGTTAGCCTACTTTCTTATTTCTTGTTTTCATTCTTGAGTTTTTATTTCCTGGTTTTTCTCTCATGTTGTATCACTAGGGTGCCGGGTAGGCACGATCACGGGCGGTTAAGCCGTGACAAAAGTGGTATCGTGGCGATTAATCCTCGGAAAGTGTCTACGAGCAGTATACAGTAAGTCTTGATTATCGATGTGTGCACCACATCTATAATCGGAGGCTATAGGATATTTAGGATTAGTTTCCATTCTTCTCACACGAGATCGTGCCTTAGAGTGTGTTATAAGTTTGGACTCCTCCGGCGTATTCTCGTATACGGTGATGCCTCGCGTAAGGCAACGAGCCCGAAGGGCAAGGCGTGAGGCGCGAGTAAGCGGCGGTCTCTCCCGAGACCACGGCACACGAGCCTCAGTCCCACACCGGGCGAGAGAGATGGGTTACGCGAGATGACCCGATTATTGGCGGGATCGTGGGCGCACGAGATAAATGGATCTGTGATTCAAGTAGCACCCATAGTTCACCCGAGGTCAGATAGTTTGAGGCTACGGGATTTTCTGAGTTGTAGCCCACCTGAGTTCTACGGGTCGAGGCCTGAGGATGATCCGCATGAGTTCATCCGACAATTACAGCGGATCATGAGAGTGATCAAGGCTTGAGGCCGAAGTGGTGGTTTTGGTTCACATCCCGCGTGATCTGCGGTCATCGTTTGATTCGTGGGAGCTGTCCCGGGGAACATGCACCTCAGGTTGGTGAGTTCTCCGAGGCTTTCTTGGCCATTTCTTGCCTCCGCGGATGAGAGGCCACGGTAGCCGACAAATTTTGATGCTAAGACAAGAGGCGCACGCCGGGAGTACAATGTGTAGTTTGACTCATTGGCGGTATGTCCCGCTTTGGTGGCCAATATGGAGGATAGAGTGCACCGTTATGTCACGGACTCGATGATTATTTAAGCGGAGGATGACAGCGGTAGCTCTTCGAGCATGGACATTGCGCGTCGAGCCTATGCGTGAGACCGAAACGTGAGGTCGGCGGAATAACCAAGATCAGCGAAGGCGGGTGATGAGAGTCCTGCGGTGACCTTCGAGGCGACCTCGTGGCGAGCTGGTTATTTACCTCACCGATGCAGTGCTCCATCAGCGATCTTGGCGTTCGGAAATTCGGGGCGAGTCGGGCTCCCGGGTTTTGAGTTTTGGGAGCGAGGGGCGTTAGTCGAATGGGACCACCCTACCTCGTTGTGGCCGTGGTAGGCTCCATGGTGGGAGTGTCGTCTTTGGAATGGGGGTTTGTTTTGTATGGACGGCGGGGCCGTTTTGCGGTGTCGACGAGAGATAGCGGATGTAGAGACTTCGACGCCGGGATCGATGGCTGATTCATCTCTCCTTTTGTGCGCGCATGCAGGAAGGAACATGAGTAGAATGACAAAAGGGAAAGTGAAGCGATGATTCTGGTATATTCTTAAACCTCTGAGACTTGTATGCATTGATGTTAGGGTGATGTGTTATGTGTTATGTTCGGATAACTCGTGTTAAAAATGTGATTTAGAAGCTTTGATTAGTGAAGAGGGTAAGTGCAGGGATGAGAAAAACTTTGAACCTAGAATTTATAACAATCGAAACTTTAGAGGTAAGACCGCCAGAGTAAAAGATTTCTGGTGATCCTGCCAGTGCATAGTATGTGGGGAGTATTTTCTAGTGATAAGTCCATGAGTGGCATAACTAATTCTTTCATGAGTGGAGTAGTGAAGACTATCTGGCGTCTGCGTTTTGGAGACTTAGAAGGAACATTGGGGCGAATGTTTCTAAGAGGAGAATGTTACACCAGTAAATTCAAGAGTTAGATAAGAACATACCAAGGAATTTAAGATGTGAAAAGTTGATAGATAAGTTGACAACATGTGTTGAATGGATTTTGAGATTTACCTTGGAGTCTTGTACCCAGGTTGTTAAGAATTTCGAGGTGTTTAAAAGGCCTAATGTGTAGTCAGTTAAATCTAGATCCCAACGCATGACAATAGTTAAATCGTTTTGGTTTGGACATGGATTATGTCATTGGCTGAAGCTTGTGATCGGTGCCTTGATGCGAAGTGCAGCGCTGGCCGGATGCAGCGGCGCCCGATTATCCAGGGGTCACCCAGAGTTGCAGCCATGGCTTCCGAATGCGGGCGCAGCATGGCGGTATCTGGAAGATTTATTTTGAAGTGGGCGCCTTGTAGTGTGAACGCATGGCCAGGCAGAATTTCTTGTGATAAGTAACGAACAGAGGATATTTCGTTTATAACCTATGGGAGGGTGACAAGTGTCCCTCCCGTCCTTTATCGATGAAGTGGTCTATTTTAGGGCAAAGTCTTGAAGACTTGGCCATTCCATTTCATTTCATTTCCAAACCCTCCTAAGAAAAACCCTCTCCCTTCTCTCTAGTTTTGGAAGAAAACCTGGCTTTAGAGAGATTGTTGGGCGGCAAGAAGAAAAAGTGTGGGTAAACTTGTGGAGTAGTGGGCGATTTTGTGGAAGAGGTGGAAGAAAAAGGGGGCTTTGTGGGCTATTCCTTAAGGTAAAGTTTCCCTTTCTCTTGGTTATGAGCCTAAAAATTTGTTTTATTTTAGTAGTATAGATGTGAGCTGAAATTTGTTTTATTTTAGTAGTTTAGAGTTGAGCCTAAGGACATTATATTGTAGTAGTATAGAATTGAGCTTTGAAATTTGTTTTATATTGTATAGATTTGGATCTTGTTGTGCTTGTTAAAAAGCGAAATGGGTGCATTAGCCTTAAGATTGTAACTTGATTGGATTTCTAATTGGGACGTCGCATGTTGTAAAGGGAGATTGTAATTGTTGAACATGTCTAGGGCTAGAAATCATGTTAGACCTAAGAACTTGGATTGGAAAGATTTGAAAGAGGTTTAAGGTTGGTTTAGTGTGGGGCGTTGGGTTATTGAATTCGACCTTGCAAAGGTGGCCGATTAGTAAAGACAAAGGAGTCCCAAATTGTCGTAAATTTGGGGACTTTGCACTTAGTTATTCACGTTGAAGCTAGAGTTTGATAGGCGTTTTATGACCTTATATGATTGAAGTACTACGGTAGCATATTCTACTGCAGGCGATAGTCTGTGGAGCATTTTGCTTATTGCGACAATCGTCGCGGTATGTGATTCTTCTATCCTCTTGACATGACTATTTGTGAAATATATAGTCACGGTGAAGCCTTGCGTGTGTTAAAGGAATTAAATTTCCCTTTTGTACCTTGACTTGATATGAAGTGTAAGAGGTCTTGATTGTTTGAAGAAAAGTAGGAAAATCTTATTAGTTAGTAATAAGTGCTTGGTTGTTAAAGAATAAGCCCTCTTGATCTCATAAGGGCTTATAGTGTAATTGGTTGGGTTAAAACATAAAGTGTTATAACGGCTATGGGAAGTTAGTTATAACCACTTTATGTAAGTAAAAGAATGTTTTGTTGATTTCAAAGGAAAGTGATTTGACTTAAATGGTGTCAAAGTGTGAAACCTCATTCGTGAGAAATGAGTCCTTGGTTTTAAAAAGGAATAATGTTACCCAAATTTGAAATGGGAAGAAGAATCGAACAAGCCAATGCATCGTTAATAAAGGAAATAGTAATGACATTGATCAGTGTTAAAACCAGTAGAAACCTCCATCTGCAGAAAGTAAGATAAGACAAAATTGTATTACATTTCTAGATCATGGCTGCCAATAAGAACTATTGAAATCAAGTTTTGATCTTCTTAAAAATTTCAAAGTAAGGAATTCGATTTCTAAAAGAAAAGAGACCTAAGAATTGGAAGTGTTTTGTTTTTTTAAAAAGAAAGGCATGGTTTTGTCTTGTATTGTTTTAAAACATAAAGTGTTATAATAACTTTATGGGAAGTTAATTATAACGACTTTAAGAAAATAAAGGAAGGATTCATTATTAGATTTAAAATGGTAACTTGATTTTTGGAAAAGGAAGTAACTCGTTTTCAAATATTGAACTCTTGTGATGAAAACATAAGTGACTTGTTTATAAAGGTAAGTACCTTGACCTTTGGGGTTAAATACTGGGTTTTAAATGGTATACTTGATGTTGTGTTAAAAGTGATTATAGTACCTTGAGTTGTGTGTAACGGCCTCGCTTGTTGTGATAGCCTTGTGTAAGTGTTTGGTTGTGTGCTTCTTAAGTCTCGATGGAGGAAATCATTATCCGGTTGATTGATGGGCATCGCGACCGTTGGTAGTACGGGTATGTTCCCGTTAGAATGTTATCACGGTTATTTGTTTGGACATGCCGACACGTTGGGTAGCCCGGGTATGCGTCGCGATGAGTATTATCTTGTTAGTTGTTTGGACATACGACGCGTTGGGTGGCCCGGTATCTTCCAGCGAGGATTGTTATCACGGTTGACTCCTTTGGGCATACCGACCACATTTAGATGGTCCACGGGTATGGGCCCACTAGGATGGTTCCATGGCCGTGCTCACAGGTGAGATCGCAGGGGCATGGCCATTAATGCGTTAAATTCGGGTTGTATTTGAGTGATGACTTTACGGGCGTGAGTCCACGACTTGACATGATTATGTGTTGTATTGTAGTTTGGTTATCATACATCTCGCTTTATATAGACTATTATGATTTCATTCTGATTGTACGATTTCACATACTGGTACTGTTATCTTGACCTCGCCCGGGCTGCGTTAAATGTCGCGAGTTGAGTCGTAGCTTGCGATCCGCTCTTAGGGTCGCGTTCAGTTCTCGGAAAGCTCCGTATCTCCGGAAGCTTGTCATGTGAGTACGGTTCCTGAAGTAGTAGATTTTGTATATTCGGGCATGGCGGGGCCTGTCCGTCATTATAGTTTCAAAATTCTTAAGTGCATGCATGTTTGTGGGCGTTTGTATGGGATATAGCTATCGAGTTTTAAATTATGTATAAAAAAGATGTTAGTTTGGGTTAGCCTACTTTCTTATTTCTTGTTTTCATTCTTGAGTTTTTATTTCCTGGTTTTTCTCGATGTTGTATCACTAGGGTGCCGGGGTAAGCATGATCCACGGGCTCGGGTTCGGTCGTGACACTTGCCTCTAAGGTCTCACGTAACATTCTAAGGCTCACACTTTCCTTATCCCCAATCTTACCTTTCTAATTAACCATGATTTCTAATCACAATTATCATAACATTTAAGGTATGCTCATCTTATCATACGTGCTAGTCTCTGTAGGTTAAGGATATGTGTCTCATTCATCGCTTTCACTCCCTTAGTCTTTCTAATCAAACTGCCAGTAGGCGTATTTATACCGTATTTCAGTATGTACGAAGGGCGTGCGTAGAGAAGTTTGGGCTTTAAAGTAGGCTTGGCGAATTATTTTGTGCACAACACCTGTTAGAGTCGTTTTTCGGCGAAACGTTTACACAACTCGCGTAGGGTAAATTACGGCTATGTCATTTCTAATTTTGCGGATTTTTCCGAGAGGCGAAACATTTTGGACCAACGAGAGGCGACACGGCACCCTCTCATTGGTGGCGTGTGAGGCGGCACGTGGACGATTGGTCTTGGCTTTTTGTCAAGTAGTTGGTAAGATATTTGTGAGGGTTTTAAGGAGTAGGGTCTAGGGGCACTTGGGCATATCTTGGCCTCCACTTTCCCACTTGGCTAGATCTTGACCATGGTCTTCCTATAAATACCCCTCCTTTGATGAACTTCTTCGTCCAAAATTGTGCTAAGTCTTGAAAGCTCTCTTCCTCCCCCAGTGTAGTGTCTCGTCAAGAGTCCTCTCCCCCTTGTGAGGCCCCTTGAGAGCCCTCCCCCCCGTAGGCAGTACCCTCCTGAGTGGGGTTGGTAGAAAGTACACCCACATGTGGTGTTGTCTCGTATAAATATACCTCTCTTGGTAGAAATACTCTTCAAAGTATTGTTACTATACCTAAATTATAGCGATATAACGACCCGTTAGGGCGGCATCGTGTCTTACCTGGCACCTAGTGATACATACATCGAGAGAAAATCAGCGGAACACAAACAAGAGTCATTTAACAAGAGATAAATGAATAAGCAGACAACCAAAGCGATTGCCTTGGTATATACATAAAACACGAGCAGTTTAATCCTTTTACAACCTGGCCACAACAAGTTACTGAGACCTCTAAGATATCTGACTATGACGGAGAGGGGCCCGCCATACCACGAATGTACAAGAACCTATAACTCGAGAACACCTACCAAAAGATAAGCCTCGGAGCGGAGCTTCAAATCGCCAATGGCGTGATCACATGAGCGAGGAACCACGGCCGATGTACCTGCACTGCAGATGAACGCGGCCAAGTCGAGGTCAAGGTACCAAGTATGGCATTTGTACATCAGAAATGAAATCATACTAGTCTATATAAAGCGAGAGACATGTATGATAACCAAACTACGATCACAACATAAAATACTATCACTCGATATATTATGGGTCTCACGCCCACAACATCAATCGGTTCGCGTATGGCGCGTGCCACGAATCTTGCATCGGTGTAGACATGTCCATGATGCAACAACAATACCAATGTCCCAGCCACATGCCCCGGACCAGCCGGTGTAGACCTGTCCATGTGACCTCAATAACAAGACAGCAATCCAAAATGGAAGCATACCCGCAGCGCTACGATCGTGTCGAGTATGTCCAGTGGAAACAATAAGACAACTTTCCAAATGGGCGCGATACCCGCGCACGATCGTGTGATGTCCAAAAAGGAAATCCTGGCGTTAATCGAAATGGAAACATACCCGCGCGCTACGCGTCGTGTCGTGATATCCAAAGCGATTAACTACAAGATTAACTAAAATGGAAGCATACCCGCGCGCTACGATCGTGTCGCGATGTCCAAAGCGATTAACAATAATACTATTAGCGAACGCACTGCGGAATTTCTCCGCATCGCCAGACATCCAAGTAAGTTCTCAACGACCAACCGACTTTATCGAGACGGTAACACAGAAACACAACGCTTGTACAATAAAGGCTATCATCACAAGCATAGGCAAGTTTCACAACAACAAGCATAGGCAAGTTTCACACAACTCAAAGTAGTTTCATTTTATGCAAAAGTCAGGGTTTTTAACCCCAAAGTACTACATACGTTAAGTTCTTTTAAAGAGATCCATTACTTTTATAAAAGTCACCCGACACAGTAGTATTAGAATGACCAACCCATCTTCCTTTTCAAAATCAAGTAACAACATTCTTTTCCTAAGTTCCAGTTTGCTAGTTTCAATTACTCAAGCTTCTCATTTTCAAATGGTTTCATAGTTCCCAAACTTAATCACTTGATTCCTTTTTAAAACAATTGAGTAACATATGTCATATATGTGAGTAGTTTATTCTTTGTTTATAACGATCTTATTACAGCAGCCATGATCTAGAAAATGTAATATCATTTTGTCTCATCTTAGCTTCTATGGATGGAGGTTTCTATGGTTTTAATACAATACATCATTATTCAATACATTTCCTTTATTAACGCAGAGCCGTCTGCATCGATACACATTACGATTCCCAAATCAGAAACATTATCCCTTTAAAACCAAGTACTCATTACTCATGCTTAATGAGGTTTCACACAAACATCCACATTAAAACAAATAAGTTAAGTCTCTATCTTATAAGATCAAGTCTCTTAACTTCTAACATGATAAACCATTTTCACTTACATGGTCGTTATAACTAACTTCCCATAAAGCTATTATAACACCCTATGTTTTAAACCAACCAAATCACTTAGCACATGTACGCTCACCGTACTACATAGTTCACAACAATCATGCTAGAAAAGATAGGAAGAGATTCACATACCTCGCGACGATTTATCGACAATAAGCAAAATGCTCCAAGTACTACAACCTCGCTAGCCCTTTCCACTCCTCGAGTATAATAGGATACTCCTATTACTTTCACCTATAAAGTTAAAAACGTCTATTAACCCCAAAACACACGTTTCTATCTTTCTATTGAAAATTGTTGACCTCACAAGAACAACAGCGTAAATCTCCTCTCTATCGAGGCCGGCTACCAAGCCAACCAGGGGGTTTACACGCCTAACCTGACGTACAATTCTACACAAGTCTACCGCAATACACCCCATGTAAATTGATTCGATTCAGTTCTTTATTCTTCAGCTTAAGTCAAAGACATCGAATACTAAGTATAGTTCCATATATAGTATACTTCAACTATATATCCTAACAAACATGTAATTTCCAATTACAATAGAGGACAAGATAATTACCTTGATAAGCCCAAAATTATCCAAGTTATAATGTCGATCTGAGCAAGGTTTAGCTCACTTCACGCGCGCTCTAAACCACTCCAAACAACCCTAGAAGAAGTTCTAACCAACTTCTACTCACATACTTCAACCAACGATGAAGATTTCCTTGGTTTCGGTTTGAGACTAAAAGGACAAAAGTAGTATTTAGGACTCTACGTAAAGAGTATCTTTGGAATACTACAAGGCACAGCTAAGGTATTTTGGGCATTATAACAATACTAGGGAGTATTTCTATACCACAACAAAGGGTATTATAGAAAACAACTAGGCTAGGGGTACCTACGGCTAGACCTCACAAGGTGAGGAGACCTCACCCGCCAAAGGCCACTTTCATGAGGAGCTCTTGGACGAGAGTCAACAAAGGGAGGAGGATTCAAGACTTGGAAACATTTGTGGATGAATGAAGTCTTCACAAAGGGGTATTTATAGCAAACCCAAATGCCAACCAATGGCCAAAATCTCAAAACAAAGTGGGCCCACAAACAGCGTAAATTTCTCCGTGGGCCCACGTGACCATTTCCAAAATAAAATTCCATAATTCTCTAATATTCCGGAAGTCCGAATACCAAACCGGGAATCCACCCCATTAACGAACCTTTTCCTTCACAAATAACAGGAAACTTTTAAAAACTCACATCTTTCTTTCTTTTCAAAATTTCTGCACTGCTCTAACGCGTCGTCCTCACATACATACTCCCGCAACTACGGGTATAACATTCTCCCTTCCTTAGAAACATTCGTCCGAATGTTTCCTTCTCAAGCGGATATCGATGAAGTTCCTCTAACAAGTTGTCAACGCCACTTGCCACGAAATAACACACGTTATCTTCCTTCCTTACTCGCCGTGCCGCTTCTCGAACACTTGAACTCTCGACGTACCATACTTCAGTCATTACTGCCCCCGAAAATCTCGAGTCACTACCTCCAAACTTGGTCATCTTACTAACTCAAACTTCCTTAAGGCCATTCCGCCTTTACGAACCGGCTCAGTCGAACGCGCCCACGAACTCATACGATGATCATACAAACTTGGGCCTAGCATCCTCGTGACTTACCACCGCGACCACGAACCGCCCACCCCAAATCGGGTTACGGTTTGACCCGCGAATGGTCCTAAACCCGACTTCAACCGTGCCAAACTCTTGTTCCCGATCGGAACAATCTTACTAATTCCCATCACGAAAGCTACCACTACCATTTCACACTACCCACGGACTTATCACACAAATAAATCCACGTATACTACTCACCCTTATAAAGGTCAAACATAAACGAATCTTTTACTCAAGCACGACCTTACCTCTAAGGTCTGATCGTGTGAAATAGTCTAAGGTTCACACTTACCATGCTCCATACGTATCCTTCCAACTAACCATGTATTCTAACTCACACATATCACAATGCTATCCGGTACATAGTACACAATAATGAGATCATCATAACAAACATACCAAAACTCTAGGGTTAAGGATATACCGCTACCGCCTCCACTCTAATCATAGGCCCGCTCGCAGTGTATGCATACCGTAGAAGGTGATGAACCAGCCACGGATCCCGAAGGTGAGTCGAACATCCGCTTCCCTTGGTAGGACGCCGCGAAATGGCCCCGCTGCCGCATGTAAAACAAACTCCCAATCTGTACGACACTCTCCAAATGGAGTCTACCACAATGGTCACAACGAGGTGGTGGCTCACTGGTTAACACCCCTGCCAAAATCAACCTTGAGCCCCGACCGCTTCACGAAGACGGTGGAGGACCACTGCACCGGTGGGGTATATAACTAGCTCGGCCAGGCGGTCCGCCAAAGCCACCAAAGGACCCCGCTCCCCAGCCTCTTCTCGCTGATCTGGTCATTCCGTCGAATTCTCCGTGCCTCGCATCCTAGCGATGAGCACGCGTGCGGGCAATGTCCATGCGTTGAAGAGAAACACCGCACAAGACTTCGCCATATAATCGTCTAGCCCGTGACGTGGCGATGCACTCATCCTCCATTCGCAACTAGCGCAGAGGACATATCGAGCCAAAGAATCGAACTCGACATTGTACTCCCGACAAGCGCCTCTCCGTCTCGGTAACAAAAATCGCCGCGTGCTCCTCATCTCGCGGAGGCAAGAAGTGCGCGAGAAAGCCCCCAAAACTCATCCCATACTGCCGAAGTGCATACTCTCCCGAAAGCTCCCATGAATCAAACCAATCGATCGCGGTATCACGCACCGAGCGCAACCAAAGGTCACGCACCGTTGAAGCCTTGATCACCCGCGTGATCCGTTAGAATCGCTGGATGAACTCCGCGATCATCCTGCCTCGACCCATAAAACTCTGGCGGGCTACATAATCGTAAAGTCCGTAGCCTCAAACTATTCGCTTCGGGGTGAACCATCTGCTCTCGAACCGAATCGCTGCGATTCACTGCCTCATATCCGCCACGACAGCCAAGAATCGGGCCATCTTTGTAACCATCTCCGCCTGCATTGGACTGAGGCTCGAATGCTATGTAGTCTCATCGCCATCGCCGCGCTAAACTCTATTCGGTGCTGGCGGCGTGAAACCCGCCGTCAAGACAACTCGTATTGTCGGGCTGCGCCGCATTTCTCAGTATCTCACTAGCAAGACTTTCCGCTTTGCCTCTTCGGGCTCGTTGCCTTGCGGAGGCATAAATCAAAAAGCGAGATACGTCGAGGGTACAACTTACAAATTCGCCTCTAAGGCACGATCTCAGAATGAGAAGAATGGAAACCAATCCTAAATCTCCTGGAGCCTCCTGATTATAGATGTGGTGTACAACACACCGATAATCAAGACTCTACTAGACACAGTCTGTAGACACTTTCCGAGGATTAAGCGCTCGATACCACTTTCAGAATGTAACGACTGCCCGGGGCGCATCGTGCCTTACTGGCACCCTAGTGATACATCATCGTAGAAAATCACGGAACACAAAACAAGAGTCATTTAACAAGAGATAAATGAATAAACAAAGCCAACCAAAACAGTTGCCTTGATATACATAAAACTCAACAGCTTTAATCCTTTTACAACCCCGCCACAACGATTACAGCACTCTAAGATATACAATGACTATGACGGACGGGTCCCGCCATACCCCAATGTACAAGAACTACAACTCGTGGAACACCTACCAAAAGATAAGCCTCGGAGAAACGGAGCTTCAAATGCTTGAATTGTGATCATGAAGCGAGAACCACGATCGATGATTTCTACTCGCTGCAGCATGAACGCAGCCCGAAGGAGGTCAAGACAACAGTACTAAGTATGTGAAACTGCATAACATCAGTAAATGAAATCATACTAGTCTATATAAAGCGGGAGACATGATGATAATTCAAACTACGATTCACAACATAAATGATCATCGCTCCATTATAACTATGGGTCTCACGCCCACAACATCAATCGTTCGGCATTTATGGCGCTTCTAATACTGATTTAACGGCAGACACGTCCATGATGCAACAACAATACCAATGTCCCACGGCCACATGCCCCGAATTCTGATCGGCAGACATGTCCATGTGACCCCAACAAGACAAAGAATCCAAATGGAAGCATACCCGCGCGCTACGCATCGTGTCGATATGTCCAAGTGGAAACAATAAGACAACTTTCCAAATGGACGATACCCGTGCGCTACGCATCGTGTCGGTATGTCCAAAAGAACACAAGGCGTTAATCGAAATGGAACATACCGTCAGCGCCACGATCGTGTCGATATCCAAAGCGATTAACCACAAGATCTTAACCAAAATGAAGCATACCCGCGCTACGATCGTGTCGAGATGTCCAGCGATTAACAACAATAATACTATTAACAGAACGCACTGGAATTTCTCCGCCATCACAAGACATCCAAGTAAGTTCTCAACTACCAACCACCCTCATCGAGACGCGGTAACACGTAAAACACAACGCTTGTACAATAAAGGCTATCATCACAAGCATAGCAAGTTTCACAACAACAAGCATAGGCAAGTTTCACAACAACAAGCATAGGCAAGTTTCACACAACTCAAAGTACTTTATTTTATGCCAAAGTCCGGTTTTTAACCCCAAAGTACTACATACGTTAAGTTCTTTAAAAGAGATCCATTACTTTTATAAAGTCACCCGATACGTAGTATTAGAATGACCAACCCATCTTCCTTTTCAAAATCAAGTAACAACATTCTTTTCCTAAGTTCCGGTTTCTAGTTTCAATTACTCAAGCTTCTCATTTTCAAATGGTTTCATAGTTCTCAAACTTAATCACTTGATTCCTTTTTAGAACAATTGAGTAACATATGTCATATACGTGAGTAGTTTATTCTGTTTATAACGATCTTATTACAATGACCATGATCTAGAAAATGTAATATCATTTTGTCTCATCTTAGCTTCATGCAGATGGAGGTTTCTCGGTTTTAATACAACACATCATTATTCAATACATTTCTTTATTAACGCTGCAGTTGGTCCTGCCGATACACATTCGATTCGAAATCAAGAAACATTATCCCTTTAAAACCAAGTACTCATTACTCATGAATGAGGTTTCACACAAACATCCACATTAAAACAAATAAGTTAAGTCTCTTATCTTATAAGATCAAGTCTCTTAACTTCTAACATCAAGAAACCATTTTCACTTACATAAGGTCGTTATAACTAACTTCCCATAAAAATTTATTATAACACCCTATGTTTTAAACCAACCAAATCACTTAGCACATGTCGTGCACCGCATTACCATAGTTCACAACAATCATGCTAGAAAAGATAGGAAGAGATTCACATACCTCGCGACGATTTATCGACCGATAAGCAAAATGCTCCAAGTACTACAACCTCGCTAGCCCTTTCCACTCCGAGTAGAATATGCTACTCTGGGTACTTTCACCTATAAAGGTCAAAACGTCTATTAACCCCAAAACACAAGTTTCTATCTTTCTATAGAAAATTAAGATCCTCCCGCAACAGCAGAAATCTCTCCTCTCTATCGAGGCGGCTACCAAGCCAACTAGTTTACACGCCTAACCGGGACGTACAATTTCTACACAAGTCTCATCGCATACGACCCATGTAAAGGTCGCTCGATTCTTTATTCTTCAGCTTAAGTCAAAGACATTGCGAATACTAAGTATAGTTCCATATATATTATACTTCAACTATATATCCTAACAAACATGTAATTTCCAATTACAATAGAGGGACAAGATAATTACCTTGATAAGCCCAAAATTATCCAAGTTATAATCCTCGATCTCAGAGGTGTTTAGCTCATTCGCACTCCAAACCACTCAACAACCTCAAGTTCTAACCAACTTCTACTCACATACTTCAACCAACGATGAAGATTTCCTTAGGTTTCGGTTTGAGACTAAAGGACAAAAGGTAGTATTTCGACTCTACGTAAAGAGGTATCTTTGAATACTACAAGGTTTGTGCTAAGGTATTTTGGGCATTATAACAATACTAGTGAGTATTTCTATACCACAACAAGGGTATTATACGAAAACAACTAGGCTAGGGGTACCCTACTCGCTAGACCTCACAAGTGGGAGGGGAGACCTCACCGCCAAAGGCCACTTTCAAGGGGGAGAGAGCTCTTGGGCGAGAGTCAACAAGGGAGGAGGATTCAAGACTTGAAACATTTGTGGATGAATGAAGTCTTCACAAAGGGGGTATTTATAGCAAACCCAAATGCCAACCAATGGCCAAAATCGAAAACAAAGCTGGCTCCCACAAAATCAGAAATTTCTCCAGTGGGCCCCACGTGACCATTTCCAAAAATAAAATTCCATAATTTCTAATATTCCAGAAGTCCGAATACCAAACTGGAATCCAATTCCCATTAACGAACCTTTTCCCTTCACAAATAGCGGAAACTTTTAAATAAAACTCACATCTTTCTTTCTTTTCAAAATTTCTGCCGTACTCTCGTACGTACGTCCTCACATACATACCCTGCAACTACGGGGTATAACAGTATACCTTGTAGTATTTCAAAGATACCTCTATACGTAGAGCCCGAAAATATTACCTTATGTCTTTTTTGTCTCAAACCGAAACCCTAGGGAAAATCTCCATAGTTGGATGGAGTATTAAGAAGAAGTTGCGTAGAACTTCTAAGGGTTGTTTGGAGCGGGTTGGAGCACCCGGAGTAGGAGCTAAACGTTGCTCAGGATCGACATTATAACTTGGATAATTTTGGGCTTATCGAGGTAAATACTCTTGACCTTATTAAAGTGGAAATTACATACGTAGTTGTATAGAAATGAATATAAGATTCATAGAAAGAGATTTGAACTGTAATAGAAGGATATTCGTGAAAGGACTTGAACCAAATCACATCGTAAGATTAATCTACTTAGAGTAGTCTAGACTTTGATAGACTTGTATAACCTTTATAGGTTGAATGTTCATGAAGTAAATACTGTGCTACTTGGAAGGTGATGACAAGGCTACAGGGTTATAACCATGGAGCGTTTTGCTAATAATATAATCGTCGCGAGGCATGTGATTCTTCCTATCCTCTTTGAGCATGATATTGTAAAGAATATATATATAGTAACGGTAGACGACGCGTGTGTTAGCGAATAATAATTGCAATGTCTTGGACTTAAGCCGAATAATAATTATGGCAATGTCTTTGACTTAAGCTCAATAATCTTGAAGTATTTCAAAAAATGCTGAATCATTTTAATGAAGAGTAATACTTGGTTTTAAAAGCTTAAGAGTTATACTAAGCTTTATGGGATGTTAGGTATAACTCAAGCAGAGATAAAAAGAATGATTTATTAATTTAAGAAGTTAAGAGACTTGATCTTAAAAGATAAGAGACTTGACTTAATTGAATTTTGTTAAAAAGTGTGAAACCTCATTCGTGAATAACGAGTACTTGGTTTTCAAAGGAATAATGTTTCACCGATTTCTGAATCGTAATAAGTATCGAACAAACCACAAGCGGCATTAATAAAAGGGAAATGTTTCGAACTAATAAAGTATTATTAAACTACAGAAACTTCCATCCTGCAGATGTATTGGCTAAGACGAGATGAATTAAAATGATATTACATTTCCTAGATCACGGTCAAGCCAGAATAAGATTGTTATGAACAAGAATAACCTACTCACTACATGATTAAGGTATATGCTTTCTCAAATTGTTTTGAAAGGATTAAAACTACGAACTATTTAAACCTTCAAAATGAAAACTTGAGTAATTGAAATTAGGCAAACTTGAACGCTTGGAAAAGAATGTTGTTACTTGATTTTACAAGAGAGAAGTGTTTTGATTTACTTCAAGATAATCACTCTATTTTTATATACTACGGTATCATGTGACTTTGTGAAAGTAACGATATTTAAAAGAGAGCTAATGAACGGTTACTTTGGGGATAAAACCGATCTCATTAATCATATAGTAGAAAAAGTACTTGTGTGAATAATTTGATCTGTGTTGGTTCAGATAGCCTTGTAATACTTTCTTGTTGATTTGATATGAAACACGCTAGGATGCTACGCGAAACAAGTGTTAGCATTTGTGATGATTGCGTAGCGGTTTCTCGATCGCGCTTTTACGCGGTTTAACTATCACCGCGGCGTTGGTATTGTACCACTCACTCGACATGTTCCCGAGGTTGCACGCGTCCGACGCGGGTAATACTCGGGTGCACCAGGTGACTATGATTCTATGAGGGTACCTCACGCGTGTCCCGGACCTATGCGCGAGCTGTCGGAGTACGGAGAGGTTCCGGTGTTAGCTGCATGCGCTATCATGGTCACGCGTCTACATGCGGCTACGCGGATCGGGCGAGTGGATCCAAAGAAATGTCGGGAGTAGCTACCGGACGCGCGGAATACCGCGCGCCATCGGAAGGCATTTATACTGAGTCATGGAAGTTCCAGTATGTGACGCGCGACATTATTAAGCATCACGCGAAGGTCAGCTGGCTACTTTTTGATCATTACGACTCGTTTGTATGTGCATCTCATGATACGCTTTATGACCTCTGCTTGAGACCGCTGGTTTTAAGAGGCCTGGCCATGCCTTCAGACTTCTACCCCGCAGACGGGTTTTTATGTACGCATGACACGTGGGACCCGTGTTCATGTATTCCTTTGTGCTTTTAGCATCATAGATCACGCAAGCAGCCGGCGGCGTATTCCACTGCATGATTGATGGCGTATGCCATGCGACCCATTGTTATATCTGAAAGGTGCACTGGCCTGAGGCGAGTCCTCGACTCGACACGATCGCTTATTTATCGCGAATCAGAAGTTAGGTTATCATACACGCCTCCCGCTTTATATAGACTATACTATGATTTCATTTACGTATTTCTGGGGGCCATACTCGTACTCAGATCGACTTCGCCGCGTCGCTCACGCCGCAGTAGTCAGGTACACCAGCCGTTCGCCGATCCTACTTCTCGCGGTCACGCAACGTAAGAGCTGGGAAGCCCGCTTCTCCCGAAAGCTTATCAGCCGTATAGTCCCCCCGTCAGTGAAAGCGCTACATTCGCGGTACGCGGGTCTTCTATCCTCGCGCTATCATTGTCAGTATCATTCTGGGGAGTGTCCGTGAGTATCGCCAAGGCGCGTAGAGTTGTGCTTGATGTAACTGCTCGTCAGATTTGTTTTCATATATACACGCCGAAGGCAATTTTTCCTCAGACATTATTATTTATACTTCATGTTATTTCATGTTATCATGAGCATTCCAACATGATTACCTGACGAGGCTACTGGCCACTATGCGTCCTGCAGGCATTCCCGCCACGTCTGCCCGGTTCTGGTCGTGAAAAAAGTGGTATCGTGAGCGCATCCCTGAAAGTTGTCTACGTAATCGCATCTAGTAGAGAGTCTGACATCGCGTGTTACAAAGACTGTGCACATCAATAATCGTGAGGCTTATAGGATATTTAGTTGGGTTTCATTCTTCTCACTCCGAGATCACGTGCCTTAGAGTCAGGTATGCCTTTCGACTCCTCTAACGTATTTCTTTCTCACCGCTATGCCTCCGCCGTAGGCAAACCCGAGCCCAGAGGGCAAGGCAAACAGGAGTCGCGAGCAGAGTACGAGGGTTACATGCGGCGCGGCCCAATTCTTCACCTGGGGCAGGTGTTTATCTGGGGGAGTTCTCGACATCACCACCCCAAGAGAGAAGTTTAGCACTCCGCAAGAATCAGCTTCATATCAAGGGCCAGTGATAAGTTGAATCTCGGCCTAATCGATCAGAATGTAGAGAATATAGATCGCAGTTAGGCGACTACACATTGCACAGCATGGATTTGGCTACTGGTAGAGTATACCGATGTACCATGAAGTCTTGATGACTATCTAAGCAGGGTTGTGCAAAGAGAAATCTTCAGTTGGGCTTCGAGCATGGCTCGTGGTATTTGCACGGCCATGCCAAGAAGCAGCCAAGAAACGTAGAGATCGACAGTTAAATTCAAGGCGACAAGAGGCAGGCCAGACATGCTAGCGTCCTTCGGTAACTTTCGGAAGGCGCTTAATCACCTCACCAGCAGACTAGATATGCGCCCGCCGCAGCAGCAGGTCCTCCACAAACTTCGTGGCATGGCAAGTACGCCGAGTTGGGTCGAGCTCCGTGGCTTCCTGCTTCACAGGTGATAGCAGCGCCCATCCCTGGAATGTCGCTTTAGGCGGGTACTTATCAGACTTCCAAGGCGCCGTGGCCAAAAAGCGTGGTCGAAAGGATGTCCACAATGTGAGGGATGGGCGTAGGAGACTCAACCCTTCAGGATCGTGCGGTAGTTCTGCCACAATTTCCCTAATGCATGCATTTGGCTCTACGTGGCAGTTTGATTTCTGATTGCAACGGTTCAACGGAGCGTACAAGAGATACGTGTACATCCTTAACTCCTTGTGAGATTAGTACGCATGATGAGACGAGTATATCTTAAGTGTCATTGTTATACCCTCGATTTCAGCATGTGCACGTAAGTGACGACGACATTTAGAAAGTCATTGGGCTTTGTGCTGGCTTCGGGCCGATTTATTTTGCAGGCACAACACCCAATTGTGAGTCGCCGATTTAAACGCTTTACACAACTCACGTAAGAGGGTAAATTCTACGCATGCCATTTTTAATTTTTTAAGTGATTTTTCGGCAGGATTTAGACGGCCCTGGATTAACAACAGGGATGCGATGACTTGTACCACCCTACTGGTAAGAAAGAGGCTGTGAATGGCTGGACGAAATGGGTCGGGTTTTGTCAAGAGTATGTAGGTAGATATTTTGTGGTAGACGGATAAGGCGCACTTCGGGCATGATTCGCCCTACACTTGCCTCGTCAGACTTGGTACGCATGACCCGCCATTGTCAAGCTGGCCTTGGTCAGTCTCTATAAATACCCCCTTGGAAGACTTCCTCTTCATCCATTCCTAAAATTTCCTGTTGTTAAAAATCCTCCTCCTCAGTAACCATGGTTCTCGCCCCAGCCTCCCCTCCCCTTTGAGTAGGCCCCTTGGCCGCAGTCCCCCTTCGTCGAGAGCACTCCCTAGCTGGGGTAGAAGCCGATGGGTATACACCCCCTCAGGTGCCAGCTCCTGTATATATACCTCTCCCCTCTTGGTAGAAATACTTCTCAAAAGTATTGCTGTTATACCCAAATTACCTTAGCCGTATACCTTGAGTATTCCAAAGATACCTATACGGTAGCCCTGAAATACTACCTAAATGTCCCTTTTGTCTCAAACCGAAACTCCAAGGAAAATCTCCATGGGCTTGGTCGTGAGTATAAGTGGTGGCTGGTTAGAACTTCTGGCGGGTTGCTTGAGCTGGTACCTGAGCACTGAAAGTAAGAGAGCTAAACTCTTGCTTCAGATCTATACATTTAAACTCTGGATAGCATTTGGGGCTTATCGAGGTAAACACTCTTTGACTCTTCTATTGTAATCGGAAATTACACGTCAGAGGAATATATAGTCAAGCATACTATATATAGGAACTGAACATAATTCAGCAAGTAATGTCTTTTGACTTAAGCCCTAATTTAAAGAAGAGTATAGAACTGAATCGGTACATTATGAGACCGATTACGCAGACTCTGTAGCATTACTGTAGTAGAATCGTACACGCCCTAAGTTAGATTTGAAACCCCTCCCCGGTTGGCTTTGCACGCGCCTGGCAATAGTAGAGAGATTTCCACGCTGTCATGGGGTGGGGAGGTGCTCTGCAATTTTCCAGAGAATGTTCAATGATTAGACCTTAGATGTTAATGTCAAGCCTATGAGCCTTAGTCAAGTAAGACTACGCTGGCGCGATCTACTCTGGCAAGCCAGAAGGAGCTAAATGCAAGGCTTGAGGTACTGAGCGCTTTTGCGGTTATTACCGATAATCGTCAATTTATGCAGGTACGTGAATCCTCTTCCTATCTTTCTAGCACAGTACGTGTATAACTATGTAGTGACGGCATTTCAGAGACGTGATATGAGCTAAATGTATTTGTTGGTTTAAAACGATAAAGTGTTATAACTAGCTTACGTGGCGCCGTAAATACAGGCCACTTTATGTAAGGCGAAATGCTTTGAAGTTTAAAGGTAATCACTTTTTTTTTTGAAAAAAGTTAAGAGATTCTAATCTTGAAAAAAGATAAGCTACTTAACTTGTTTTATTTCTGTAATTAATATTTTGTTAAAATGTAAGTTGCAAGAAACTCATTCATGAAAGAATGAAGTACTGCTTTTAAAAGAATAACGTTTTTACTCGATTTCTAATGAGAATATAATTATCGAACAAACCACGTTAGTAAATGCTTGATACAAGGAATGTAAAATGACAAATAACTAATTGTTATTAGAACCATGAGAAACCCCATCTCAGCATAAGTTCTAAGATGACAAAATGATATTATATTTCCTAGATCATGGCCGTTAATAAAAGATTATCATAGAACAAGTGTTAATAACCTACTCACACATAAGGTATATGCTTTCTCAAATTGTTTCTTAAAAGCTATTAAAACTATGAACTACTTCTAAACCTTCAAAAATGAGAAACTTGAGTACTTGAAATTAGGCAAACTTCTTGAAACATGTGGAAAAGAATGTCATATTTCTGATTTTAATGGAAATAGTTAGAGCTGATTTACTTAAAAGATAATCACTCTATTTTTCACATACTACGAGTATCAGGCTGACTCTTTGTAAAAATAACGCATCTTCTGAAAGAGTTAATGTATGAAGTAATTTTGGGGATAAAACCGCGATCTCATTAATCACATAAAGAGAAAGTACCTCGTAGTAACAACTGATTACGCTGGCTCGCGGATTGCCTTGTAATACTTTTCGTTGATTTGTTGGCAAACATGCTAGGAAGGCCGCGCTGGTGTTAGTATCTTCGTGACGTTAGTGTGCTGGTTTCCCGATCATGCGCTTTTTTAAAGTTAAGCTTGACTTCACCGCGCGTTGCATTGGTACACCACTCGACTTCGACTTCCGGAAAGGTTTCATCCGACGCTGGTAGACTCGGTGCCGGTCCGGGACCATGATCTGAGAATACCGCCATGGGTCCGTGGGATCCATGCGAACTACTGAGTTCCGTGTTAGTTTATGTCTCTTTGTGGTCATGCGGTTCATAAATACGCGCGATCGCGAAATTCTGTGATTTACGACGTGGAGAAGGCTCACCGACAAGCTGTATAATACCTCATGTACGTGCGTCATTTAGGGTGGCCATGCGAGCTTTCGGGCGAGTCGCTGAGCTGTGGCTAGACGCGCACATTTGATATCATGCTGGCGGTGACCAAATTTTTGACTGGCGTGACATCGCTCTGTACAAATATCATGATACGCTTTACGCACTCGTTAGTACAAGGGGCGCAGAAATCTGCCATGCGCTTCGCACTTCTACCCCTGCATCGTTTTATTAGGACACAGTGGGACCCGTGTAACCATGCGGTATTTTTGGTGCTTTTTATATCGCAAATCGCTCTGGGCATGGCGAGGAAGGTATTCACTTCGCATGATTGATGCTACGCGCGTAGACCCAGTACAACACATTCGAAAGCGACGACTTTGAGGCGCGAGTCCCCGACTTCCTGATACGCATCGGGCCATTTATTGCGAATCGTAGTTTGCATCATACTGGCGCGACGTCTCCCCCGCGAGCAGATGTATTATTGCGATTTCATTTACAAAAGATTTTCGGGCCACATACTCGGCGCATGTCAGACCGGACTTCTTCGCGGGCGTTGCTCACGCCAGCAGTAAAGGCACACACCGTTGCTGATTCTCGCCTAGTGGTCACGCGTCACGACGGGAAGCCCGCTTTCTCCCGAGGCTTATCACGGTATAGTCCTCGCTGCCAGTTGTAGGTATTTACATTCAGGTAAAAGGGCGGGCCTCCGTCCCGCCTATCGGTTGCCGGGACACCCTTATTCTTGCAGGCCCGAAGCATCAATACAAGGGTAGGCAGTTGTAATCGGATGCAAACTATTCTGGTTTTTTTTTTAAATTGATTTATATATACGCCAGAAGGGCGCAAAAGCTTCTTCCGACATCGCTTACCATAATATTTTCATGTTCATTTTGGCGTTGCCCGCAGATTACTCGGATGTTTTTATCACCATGGTGTGTCCGGTAGGCACTGGGCCACTGCCCTGTTCTGGTCGTTTAAGACAAAGTGGCATCGTGAGCAAGCTTAACTCTCTGAAAGGTTGGCATGCGATCGTATTCAGTAGAGTCTGATTATCGCGTAAGCACAGGCACCACACCAATTAATCGGTGAGGCTAGGATGATTTAGGATCAAGTTTCTGTTCTTCCTCACTCGAAGACTGCCTGTAGTCCAGGTTGCAGTTTGGTACTGACCTCTAAACGTGATTTCTTCTTTACCGCTATACTCGCAGAGGGCAAACCCGGCCCAGAGGGCAAGCGTACTTTGAGGGAGCCATGAAAGAGAGGTATGTGAGGGTTACTGAGGGCACAAAGCCCAACCATCACCCAGTTAGGTGTTTCATTCGGGGGAGTTATGCTACGCTGACCAAATTCTTTACAGTAGTTTATACTCAAGCACAGCAGCTTCCTAATCGCGCTATGATATATGAATCCTCGCATCTCTACTCGAGATCGTAACGTAGAATATAGATTGCAAAGAGACAACCTCGTTAATAGCTGGGTGGATTTGGCTACCGTAGAGAGTATAAACATGTACCGCTGAGTCTTGACGAATATCTTAGAAAGGGTCATGAAGAGTAATTCTTCGCTTAGCTTTCGAGCACGGGCTCCGCAGACGGCTTCAGCTGGCGCCGGCAGCTGTGCCAAGAAACGTAGAGATCGACTGCTAATCTAAGGATGCAGAAGTTAGGCTGTGACGTAAAGGTCCTTTGGCACCTTTGAAGTCTAGTCACCACCAGCAGATCAGATTACGCAATATCCACCAAATGCAGCAAAGTCCTCCACCGTTTCGACGCTCGGTACAGAGTGAGTCAAATGAGCTCCGTAGCTTCCGTCACGCTACATCGTGAGGTTCCAAACGCACCGGATTCGTTTGGCGCCTGTTGAAATTACAGCAGTACGACAGACGCCATCCCGGGAATGTCATCTTTTAGTTGGTACTTATTTTACACGCGTCGTTAGTGGCCATGCTAGTCGCAGCGCCGATGTCTCAAGAGAGTATTCCAACCTTTCGTGATCGCTGGCAGGCTCGGTCATCTCTCACGCGCGAATTTCACGGTGGCAGTGTTTGATTATAACGACTGCCGAAGGGAACACCAGCGTGATATAGATATATCCCCTTAACCTCTAGAGATCGCATGTGATATGACGCATAGTATATCAAAAGTGCGTATATTCGATAGCAAAGATGTTAGTTGGCCGTGATTAAAATCACGGTTAGTATGAGGGTAAGATTGAGTTATATGGAAGCAGTGCATTTTAGAGCTTTTTGCGTGACGAGACCTGTAGAGGTAAGCGCTTCATCGTGGGTAAAGGATTTATATTTTTACGCTTAACCTTGCATCCGAGCGCATGCGCACGCGAAATATGTTACGGATAAGTCCCTGGCAGCGTGGAATGATAAGAGCGTGTAGTCGAGCCAGTACACCGCCAG